>CM038795.1:50592651-50653694 GCA_021764765.1 Vicia sativa | reverse complement strand
TTTTGTAATGTACAAATTCAAATTTGACATTATGAATTAGATGATTCATGTAGTATTTGTACAAACTTGTCAAGTGAATGTTGAATTTGGAAGCTTGATTCTACTTTATCAATGGATATGCTTTGAATGTCATTTGAATTCACATAAGACTTTGGAAATTGAATGCAAGGAAAGGAATTTGAATGTTGAAGGAATTGGTTTTGGATTGAAGCTTGCATTTTAGGATTTGACAAATTGTATCGTGTCTTGATTTGTGTTCTTGGCCTGAAATAAAACTTTAGAGTAATCTTGGACCTCTTGGAATTTATGAACACAAGCCTTGAGGAAAAAAATGCACCTAATTGAATTCTTGGCTGCGTATAAAAATTTGAAATTCAAAAATGCATCAAATATCCCGAAAAATTTGTCGTGAACCAAAATTGAATCGGTTAAATCAAATCATGCTGAAATATTGATTAACAGACATATCCAAAACCACTTCAATCTAAACAACCAATCCGTAGTCTTGATGACTTGGAAATGAGCAATGCTTGAATTCTTTTTGAAATTCCTGGCCATAAAGTTTTCATGTTGATCCGTTCATGTAGAAGATCCGAGCCTTTTGCTTCTTGAGACAAAAATTGAAACTCTAAGCTTCAAATAAACTCTCGATTCAAAACTTTAGTCAACTTGGCGATTCCATGTTTCTTTAAGAATGGGTGATAGATTCCACTTGGATAAATGGTATTATCACGCATTTGCAAATCGAAACATATTGGTAGTAGAAAAAATTGAAACCAAGCAATTTCAAAAACTTCTAATCTTCATTGATGCCTTGAATCTGGTGGTAAACCAACTAGAAAAAGACCTAAACACGTGGCAACTTGGACACCCTAAAATCTTACAAACAAACTACTGACGAATATTTCCCATACATTCACTATCGCGAAAGCGAATAAAGTTGACGAGCAAACCAAATGCACTAAACTGGAATTGTTGATCAATAAGCAGATAATCAAAATCCACCCTTTTACATCTTGAATAAACTTGAAGCAGCAATGAAACCAAACTCGTGATAAATTGACCTCACAGAATCGGGAGGTAATGCCATTCAAAATAACCCCGACTTAGTAGCTCCATCAAGAAACAGACCATTCAATTCAACAATCGAACACCAAGCCCTTGAAACCCGATAGATATGAGCGGATGAGATTTAATTTTAAAACTCATCGTTCTCCAACATCCTAGATTGGTTGAAAGCAACACAACCTTTACATTCAAGAGAAACTTTAGGAATCAACTCGATCCGTAACCATAGAACCAATGGTATGAATGCAAGTGAGTGTTATGATAAATCGAAGCCTAAACGAGATAAAGCGAGATAGGAGGGCAAATTTTGGGGTGCAGCAGTTGCCCTATTTAATCGTCTTAAACACGAAAGTGAAGTGGCGCTAGCTTTTGAACTTTCAAGGTAGAAAAGATTAAATACTAAAAGAACAAAATTGCGCTCAGAAGAACAAGTATAAATGTTTATGGTTTTCGGATTTTCAATTTTGATAATTTTTATTTTCTATTATTTTTGTGATTTTTTTTTTGAACAGTGGGATTTGGAGCGAGAGATTTTGGTATGTCGGTAAGAATATTAGACATACAGAAAAGATCGGCAAAGAAAACGGCTCTAACAAAGGTTTGAAATATACATGCCGGTAAGGATATTGGACACATAAGGATCGAATATACATGTTCGGTAAGGATATTGAACACATAGAGAGCATATGTCGGTAAGGATATTAGACATACAACTTGAAAGAACCGAAGAAAACGACTCTAACAAAGTTTCGAATATATACATGCCGGTAAGGATATTGGACACATAAAGGTCGAACCATGTTCGTAAGGATATTGAACACATATAGATAGCATATGTCAAATAAGGAGACATACACAGAAAGAGACCGTAAAACTCTAACAAAGGTTTGAAAATATACATGCCGTAAGGATATTGGACACATAAACTCGGATATACATGTTGTTAGGATATTGAACACATATAGATAGCATATGTCAGTAAGGATATTAGACATACAAGAAAAGAGACCGAAAAAACGACTCTAACAAAGGTTTGAAATATACATACGTAAAATATTGGACACATAAATATCGAATATACATGTTCGTAAGGATATTGAACACATATAGATAACATATGTCGGAAAATTAGACATACAGAAAAGACCGCAAAAAACGACTCTAACAAAAATTTCCAATATACATGCGGTAAGAAACACATAAACACCGATATACATGTTCACCACATATTAACACATATAAATACCAGCAAAATATTAAACATACCATATTAGAAAAACACGGCAAAAAACGCTTATTACATACTAAAATTAAACACATTAAAATATAACCACCATAAGGATATTGGACACATAAACATATATGGGAAAATAAGAAACACCAGAAAAACAACAACGGCTCTAACAATTTAATACCACCACAATATACCGCCAAAATATTAAACATATCGCCAGTCAAAACCACCACCAAAAGAAAACATGAGGCGGAACTAGGTAAAAAGATATAGAATGGTAAAATACCATTAAGCCACGAAAAGAGGCCAAACAAAGGGACTCTCTGCAAAAATACCAAACTGGACTTTAAAAATTACAAAATACAATATCCCTCACCAAAAGGGGCCATGCAATAGTGCAAATTACCACACACTAAGTATGGATACTCAACAATTGAGAAGCAAGAAAGGTTGAACACCAACTCTTATCGCTCCGCAACAAAAACAAACCATTAAGATAACAACAAAAAGCAATAAGCAACTTGGTAGAAATCGTTGAATTTGAACAACACCACGAAATGCAAAATAACAACAACAAAAGAAAACTACAACACAAAACCACTTGGGGAATTTTAATAAACTTCTCTTGAAAGGCCATACAGAAAAATCATTTTACGCTTATGCTTAGATGCATGTTTGAGAATTATTTTTTATAGCGCCGCCACCACTTCACAAATACTACGCATTTTGAGGATGCTATAATGCAATGATGCATATTTTAATTCACCGAAACTAAAGCAATCAAACTGCCGAAACATCAACCCTCCATGAATTGGACAATCATCTGCTTTATCAAAAGAATGATAAAACCTAACAAAAATTGTGGAATGGAAGTATCATCTTTCAGCAAATTAGCATCAGGACGAAAACTAACTCACAGAAATTAACATTCATACGATGCAACAGCCATATTACCATTCCATTACGACTTTGCAGCAGAAAAGTCGACAACATCACCACACAAGTGAGCTTTGAAAAAGATCTTCTTTGTGTGAAACACGTCGCCGCAATCTTCCACGTCGGGAAAAATCGATAACATCACTTTATCGCCATGGATATCCACTTATGGTAAAAAAAGTTTTGTTGGAAATTTAAGCTCAAGCGTACCGCTCTTTATTCTTCCATCACCGCCAAAAGCGTAAACTACATTGTCCACTTTATTTCAATCGTTAATGCCGTGTTACCCGCTTAAAATAACTTAATGCCATGCCGCCGCCATTTAACATAAATATTTCATATATTTATACCAAAACATCATTTTAAAAACATCGATTAAAACGCAAAAAATATAAGATAAATTGGAAAAATAATTTTATTGGATAATTAATTTTAATGAGCAATTACCCCACATGCAATCACGAAAAAAACAGGCACTTGCCATACAAATTAAAAAAAAGCAACAATCATCGCCATTTTCCAATCCTCCATGCTCGCACCCAACATTCCTCAATCACCAACATCCATAACCAGTTAACGACCCTCCATCTCTACGGTTATCATTTATGTAAGCAGCCAAAACGTGTCGCCATTGTACCGTCCCTAGAACAACGCCCTTTATTTCAATCACGGGATACCCTTTTGCCGCCGCCCCATTTTACACTTGTACAATCTTTTATATTTATCCCTAACTTTTCCGAACCTCTTGGTTCGTGGGAATACCATTGCCCCGCAAACGGTCGCCTTCGTATTTTTTAACCATGCATTGATCGGGTGAAATCTTCTCCATCCATATTACGCAACATAGCTCCTCGAAAAACTTTCTTCACAACATACGGTCCTTCATAATGCCCCACCCCCGCCCGGTTCTCTTGACACCAAATCACCGACTTGGAAAAACACACTTTCTTGTCGCCACCGCCGCACTCCCGCAACAACCATCAATCTACTACCGTATTCAATGATCATATCTTTAAACATTAACTTCCGATTACACATCATTAAAATCCTTAAAAATTTCAACTTCCTACATGGGCCCCGCCACCAAGAGAAAAAAGGGCGTGCGTGTGCATCGCGACCATGGCGGCATGGCCACTCGCCGCCAACAACCATCTTACATACAATCTTCTTGATATTTGTTTGCGCCTCCACGGCACCATTCATTTTGGACGATATGGAGAAGAGTTATGATGTTTTATCTTGAAATCGTCGCCTGACTCTTTCATCATTTGTTGTTGAGATTGAGCCGTTATCGGTAATGATCTTCTCGGGAACCCCATAGCGACAAATGATATTATGCTTGATGACGTGTGACCACTTGTCTAGTGACACGAGCATAAGATCTGCCTCGACCATTTGGTAAAGTAGTCAATGGCAACAAGGATGAATCGATGTCCATTAGAGCGGTGGGCTTATTTCTCCAATCATATCAATGCCCACATCGCAAAAGGCCATGGAGAAGTCAAAACATTTAATGAAGAAGGTGGCACGCATCTTATCGGTAAATTTGACATTTGTAGCATGTTACGGCATGGTTGTGTGATCATTCTCCATGGTGGACCAATAATAGCTTTGCTCTCAAGATCTTCTTGGCCATGGTGTGTCCACTAGAATCTCGTCGAAGGAACCTTCATGAATTTCTTCTATAATCTTATTTGCTTCGTGTCTATCCATCTGAGCAAAGCAGTCATAGTTCCTTTTGTACAACACACCCCATTGAGGAAAATTTGGCAGTACTTGCTGAGCCTTCTTATCAGCGATGGAAGCATCATCGGGGTATTCTTCGTCTCGAGATCTTTTGATGTCATAGAACCAAGGTTTTCATCACTTCACCTTCTTCATAGCAGAGCGAGCTCATCCAACCTCATTATAGTGATAGGCGGGGCATCATTCGCCCATCGACCTTAAACATGGATGACAGAGTAGCCAAAGCATCTGCCAAATTGTTCTCCTCCCTTGGGATGTGATCAAAAGTGATCTCGTCGAAATAAGGGATCAACTTCAAGACATGATCTCGGTATGGAATCAAATTCGGATGGCGGGTCTCCCAATCTCCATTGATTTGACTAATCACCAAGGCAGAATCTCCGTATACTGCTAAGATCTTGATTCTCAGATCAATGGCGCTGATCCCAAAATACAAGCTTAGGTACTCGGCACATTATTGGTGCAATCAAAGCAGTTACGCGGTGAATGGAATATGAAAACACATCGGAGAAGTGATAATGGCAACACCACCCAATGCATTTGAGGCTCCATCGAATGCCATTGTCCACATGAGCAGGCTCGGGTCCTCTTCGGGGCAGGAATGTTACAATCTACGATATACATAATGTCTCATCGGAGGAACTCAAACTTCATCGGTGATAGTCATCATCTAATGGTTGTTGGCGAGATAGTCGCCACCACACTACCTTTGATAGCCTTACGAGTAGTGTATTGGATATCATATTCGGGATCATTTGCCACGGGCTATCCTTCCCGTGAGTGGCTTCGAAGATATACTTTATCGGGTCCATTTGGAGATCAAGAAAGTAGTGTGAGTCAACATGTCTTTATGCGAGTCGTTTCTTTGCCCATGCGAGTGCCAACAAGTCTTTTCAATAATGAATACCTCGATTCGCATTACGTGAACTTCTTGCTCAAATAGTATATGGCGTGCTCTTTTACGCTCTCATGTTGGTAAAGGCTGACCCATGGAATTCTCCAACACGGTCAAGTACATAATCAGCGGTCTACCTTCCACAGGGGTGAGAGAATTGGAGGTTCTTGTAGGTACCTCTTTATCTTGTCGAATGCCGTCGGCAATCGCCGTTCCACTGGTTGTGGATTCTTTCTTAATGACTTGAAAATGGGCTCACGGTGGGCATGAGATGAGAAATGAACCTAGCGATGTCGGTCTTCCAGAAACCTCGCACTTCTTTTTACATCCTTGGCTCTGGCATCTCTTGTATCGCTTTTATCTTTGCGGTCAACCTCGATCCCTTTCTCGCTCACAATAAAGCCTAAGAGTTTCCACGATCTCACCCAATTGCACTTCGGGTTCAACCTGAACTTTCGACCTTCGAACAATTTCAACAAGTGAACGGTGTTCTTCTTACATGCAGGACTTGGCAATCATATCATCACGTATACTTCAATCTCTTTATGCATCATATCATGAAGAGAGTAACCATAGCCGTGATATGTTGCCCTGCGTTCTTCAAACCGAAAGGCATCACCTTGTAGCAGTCCCCCGGTGTAATGAAAGTGTTTTTCCATATCATTGGGCATCTTAATCGGTTGTAGCGAGAAACCATCCATGAAGGAGAATACTTTAGCGGCGGTATTATCGACCAAAATGTCGATGTCGGGAGAGGAAGTCATCCTTAGGGCTAGCCTAAGATCCTATATCAACACACATCCTTACCTTGCCGTCTTTCTTTGCTTGCCGGTTAATGTTTGCAACCCATGGGGATAAGAAACAACCTTTAGGAAACACTTCCATCTGTACGAACCTCTTCTTTGATCTTTCTTGACATTTACGGATGTGTTCTGCGAAGCTTCGCTTTACCGGTGGGCATCCTTCTTTGAGGGCAATCGTGCATAGCGATGTCGATATCTAACAGGCATATCTTCATAAGACCAAGCAAGATGTCTCGTACTCATGTAGCATTTCGACAAGCTTTTGCTTAACTCCATCTTCAATGCTGCCCCAATCTTGACCTCCTTTCGAGCATCCTCGGTTCCTAGATTGATCACTTCTAGAGCCTCTTAGTGCGGTGGATGACCTTTTCTTCTTGCCTCGACATCGGCTAATTCTTCGGTAATTCACAGTCCTCTTGACTTCCTCTTGACTTGATAAATCGGTTCGTCGAAATCATAATGAGCCACAGCGGAATCATCGTCGACAAAATCCGGGTCCGTCGAAGGACCGCATCTGCGTTATTGGTAATTTTATTTTTATTATTATTTTAATTAAGTTTTTTTAAAAAAGAAAAACAAAGGTTTGTATAAAAGTAAAATTTGATATTGTCACCTTTAAAAGAAATAAGTGAAGAAAAAAAAAAACAAAGAGAAAATTTGAATGCAAAAAGGGCGTCCTTCATTAATGATAAACTTGAAAGTTAAAAACATGGTGGCCTACTGCATGATCACTCGTCTTGGGCATAGGAATTATGGAATGACATAAAAGCGAAAATTACTCTTCAAAGCGGGTAACCACGGCAACATCTTCAGCGAGCCAATTTGAAAGCTCACGTCTGGAGCAGGTTGGGTAGATCCACTTGTCCATCATAGTCACCGTCCGCTTCACCATCAATGGCATCAACATCTTCAATCTGGATTCCACCTTTGACAAACTTGGCGAGAGGACGGCACTTTGCTCCTGGGTGGAGCGAGACTTCATTCGGGAGCAAAACCAAACCCCTCTTATCCGTCAGGGTAGGAAGTTCTAGCACTCTTCCCACCCTTGAGGATGTCGACTTGACAATAGCTTGAGCCTGCTTGTAGGATGCCATGGAGACTTCACCTTTTGCAAAGGGATCTTATCGGTAATCTCAAAAGCTTGGCATGGAGTTTCGTGGATCTCTCCTGACTTCAACATGAAAGTTGCTCGGATGGTGACGACATAATCTTCTTCACCATAAATGGTGACCACCTTTCCATTAATTAAGAACTTCAACTTTTGGTGCAAGGTGGATGTCCACGGCACCAGCCCATGAATCGAGCGTCCAAGCAAACAACGATGGGAGGATTAATATCCATAGCGAAAAAGTTGCATCAAAACATGGCCTATCTTAATAAGCGAGGTCCACCTCGCAAACACGACCTCTTGACCCATCAAGCGCCTTAACTAAATCACTGGTCTCGGCTACCCCTTCATAATCCACTTCAAGAGTAGACTTTGGAAGAACATTGAGGATGATCCGTGTCGACGGCTACGGGATAAAGTAGTTCTCGCTATCTCACGGAATGTAACAGCGCTTTGTTATGCTTCCTTCCCTCGGGAGGTAAATCAAAATCGTAAAACCGAGACCATTACTTGCCGAAATGTTGTTCTGCCTCCAAATTGGTTAGCGAGATCTCTTGGGGAGCGAAGGATGTTCCCAACGGTACATGAGCGTTGCGGTGAGGCTCGAATCCTCAACAAAGCTAAGATAGAAATCTTGGCGGGCGTCTGGCCGGTGGTCGATTATCTTGTAACTCTTCTTTATATACCTCATCAATTCTTCAACATCTTTGGTCTTCGGGGCTCGAGCGAGGTTGGAATCTTTAGTGTTGACTCACCCCAATCATGACTCCCTTTTGCTTTAGCCTTGGCCAAAGCTTGAGGATTTTCTCAACTAGATTGGGTGGAGAAGATTCGTCCACGCCGGGTAATCCGACTTTCTTCCGCAATGTCATGCCTGCGACTCAAATCTTCAATCTTCTTTTCATCGGACTTTCCTCCTTGAGAAGTCTCCACATTCAATTTCTTGCCGTCACGGTAGTACTCGGACCCATAATTCCACGGGATGGCCTTTTCGCTAGTGTAGGGTTTGGACCCGGCAAAGTGATAATCACAGGAGGTTTCTTAGTCGGCGCGGGATTATGCAGGAATCCTTCTAGAAGTGGCGGGGATAGTGACCACGTCGACCTCATCTTCATCACATTCTTCATATCAAGTTCTTTCGGATGACTGAAGAGTCCCTTGATGTCAGCAGCTGAATCGTCTCTCAATTATCACACCTTCAATTTGGATTAAACATTGTTTACAACCATCATCACGACCGGAAATCTCCCTTCACAACAATTGCTTCTTTATCCACCACATGGGTGGTCGAATCGCTAACATCCATTATCGAGTTCGACTTCCATCTTCGCAAATGCATTAACAGCATTTCCACCATGAGGAGGTAAAGGGTCTTTGAATGACATTAGGTGGGAGGAGGTCCAAAGTTGATTGCCTCGTGTCAGCAAGTTACGAACTTTGTACTTGAAAGCGATAGCAATTCTCGATGGAATGCCCACAGGCATTGGAGTGATAGAGGCAACGAGCATTCGCATTAAAGTATTTTGGCGGGTTATCGGGTCAATCTTCAGAAGTGCGCAGCTCAATCATATTCAACTTTGCAAATGGCAAATACATCGCATAAGACATTGGCAAGGGATCAAACTTCTTCATGGGTCAGGTGGTGGTTGTCTTGGAACAACATCTTGTTTTGGAACACTAGCGGGAATAGTTCTGACAACTTGGCGATTGAATTCTGGCGCTTCTCCTTTCCTCTTCGCTCATACGGTGCACTTGACTCACCTTCTTTCTTCTTGGTAACCACGAAAGCCTTCTTGGCGCCACCAACTTGATTCTTGTCGGTACATCATCTTGATCTTTCCTAACAGTCCCGTCAACTCTTTCACCAAACATCACCATGTCGGTGAAATCTTGGTCGGTGCAAGAGGCATAGTATGGCCCATCTAGTGTCTTGATAAACATTTCCACCATCTCGTTCCACCATAGGGGGTTGAACTTTAGCGACTACCTCGCGCCACCTTTGCGCGTACTCCTTGAAAGATTCAGTTTTCTTCTGAGCTAAGTTGTGCAACTGGGTCCTCGTAGGCGCCATATCGGTGTTAAAGCCATAGTGTTGAACAAAAGCTACAACCAACTCTCTCAAGTTCGCACCAGGAGCTATCAAGGCCCATATACCAATCAATGGTCCATCGGTCAAACTATCTTGGAAAAAGTGCATCAGAGCTTCTCGTCCTTCGTATGGCGGACATCCTCCTAAAGTAGTACCTCAAGTGAGTTTTAGGACAAGAGTTGCCCTTGTACTTCGAAAGCTCTGGGATTTTAAATTTTGGAGGAATCCTCACTCCTTGAACCAATCCCAAGTTGGACATGTCGAAACCCAAAACATCCACGATTCTCAAAGGCTTGCATGCGCTCCTCGAGCATCTTGACTTCTATCGACTTGGTTGGCTCCTCACATTGGAAAACCAATCTTCAAAGTTATCTTCATCATCTTTGAGGAATCGGAATCTGAATAGTCCTTCTGCACGGTTGAGGCACCAACCACGAGTTAAGTCGTACGGCGGCGTGTGAAGTAGGCGGAGGAAACCACGCGGCATGATCCATTTGAAGCGACTGGTTCTGCTGGTAGATCATTAAGACGGCGTTGACTAAAGCTATTTCGGACAAAGCATTCCCATGTGGGGAGGAACGGCTTCTTGATGGTGACTCTGCGGGCCTCCACAGGAGCTCTCGACTCCTCTTGTTGCGAGCCATGTTAGAATTATCTCCATCAATTGCCCGTCGGTATCCATTCTTGTCCCTAGGGCGGCCATATCGACTTCCATCTTCTCCATCGGTTTCTTCAAGTTACTTCTTGTCGGGTAGCGATGAGCGATGAAACTGTAGTCTCGTCTGTGGAGAGAAGAAAATCAGCAATGATAAGATGGTGATCTGAATACCATTATGTATGATATGCTATAGGAGTATGCATGCATGCCCATGATATGTTTTGTACATTTATTTTCGGGGACTCTTTGAAGACTCGTTAGTTAACAATAAACATTAGAGAAGTTATTTGCAATTCAACGAAATCTCAAAACTCAAATTGTTAGTTGTGACTACAAGGTTATTCAAGCTCAAAGCGAGCAATAAAATTCATCTTGGAATTTAAATCATTACAATAATAATTAGATTCAAATATTCAAATAAGATAAGTGGCTAAAAACTAGAAATCTGTCCACGGCGAGGCCAAATCTCTAGTTTCCGCCTTGAACACATTCACCTCTTGAGGAAGAGGAAATCACTCACGGCAGGAGGTATCGGGTTGCCTTGAGGTCTTCTAGGCCGACTGAGTCTCAGGTATGTCAACAATCAAGCGGTTACACATGTCAACCATTTCTTTGTACTTCCAATAGAAATGCCCATTCTGTTCTTCTAGAAAGGACACTAGTTCATCCTTTTCATCTAACAGACGATTGACTTTTGGATCTCATCAATCCAACCTTGGCATTGCTCTAAGGCCTTCGTAAGCATCCTTTTGCTATTTCTTTCTTCCCTCGTAATGTTCGCTCTTGAACTTTTCGGCTAATTGATTGCTTCCAATTCTCGAGCGTCTGGACTTCTTCTTTTCGGATTATCTCATTCTCTAGCATTTTATTGGTTCGTGCTAGAAGCTTCTAACTGAAATCTTTGCTTGAGGCGTGCTTTCAATGCTCTCTTTTCTTCAACGGCCTTTTCTTCATCTAGATAAGCTGGCCCCTTTGATCTTGGCTTGAATTGTCGTGGATCCCTTGCCCCCACTACCTCCTCAAGTTTTGAACATCTCATCGAGAGCTCTTCATCCTTTTCATTACATCTTCTCCCTCAATTCTTCTTTCACCTCTTTGAGGTTAGCCTCCAAATTTTCAGCTTTGAGAAAAATCACGAATTAGAGCTTTGTAGCTCAATCTTTCCTCCTCCATCTTTCGATAATTTCCGAAGCCTCGTATTCTCCTCTATGGCACATGAGTGATTCTGAGTTCGGGATGATCAAGGTACCTCCACAGTAAAGGACTTGATTTCTTGGACTCTCTCTATCACCCATGGCGATAAGACCTTCCATCAATTCCGCCCTTTGATTAACTCTCGGCTTTCCTATGGATTTGACCCCAAGCTCTTGGATCTTCAATACTTCGTTCGGTCCTTTTACCAAGTTCGTGCAAATGAAGCTTTCCAAGTGCTCGAGCCTTGGTTCATTCTCCATTGGATACCCCAATTGTCTTGTTGCAAGTCTTGGGTTATAATTGATGCAACCATAGACCCGATCAAAGGAACATTAGAATATCCACCACGGTGGTGATAACATCAACGAATCTGACACAGAGAATGCCACATCACACCATCGGCATTAGTGAAGCCAATTTTGAGACCAAGATAAGTTTCTCAGGATCTTCTCCCACGGTCCACTCTGAGGGATATGAGATGTCAACCATAAATACAGCAGTGGAGAACAACACGGAACCACCTCGCTTCTTGATTTCTCTCATGGAGATGGTAAAGAACATCAGCAATGCGAGGCAGGGTTCTTTGACATGAATACACCAATATGAACGGGCTCAAGTAACCAATTTCATTAGTTGGAAACAAAACCACCCAAAATGAGCAAAGCAAGAATGGAGTGAAAGTCGCCAATCGTCTTGAACACTCAAACTTAACAACTTATCTTCCAAGTTTGCCTAAGAATACCTTTATACGTAATCCAAGTGCCACCTCCCTACAGGAAGAAACAAAGCGTGACTACCTTAGCCTTATCGAGTCTTCCCTATGTGAAAAGGGGTGTCGTCCTTCAAAGGCCAATTAAGGATTCTCTCGAACTCTTCAATTGTAGGAACAAGTGAAAGTCTTGGAATGTGAAGCATCGAAGAGGAGGATCATAGTACTTTGCGAGCAATCAAAGCTTCCATGTCCACATTGGTAGTCAAAAGATCTAGGATGTTCCCAAATCTTTTCCCAAAATAAGCTCTCTGACGTAGAATTCTTTCACTTTGAGTTATCGGCTTCAACTTGAGTTCTTTGAATTTGAGACATGGAGCGATCTTCACAGTTGGATTCATTCTTCCTTTACACTTCTTGCACCAACAAAATCTATAAGGTTCCACGAAAATAAAGTTATATGCTAAATGGTTTTGTGCAAATGTATGCAATGCATGTTGCAAATTAAATAGAAGGGTTCATAGGATCGGTAGGTCATGGTTTCGACGTCTACCAACGATTCCCGGGTAAGGCTAATCTTATGTTTTGGCTAAATGTTTCTTGGGGTCGGATCCCTTTTACAAACACTATCATCGGCGAGAGGCCTACGTGGCGATAGTATTTGTAAAGTATACCCAACGGCTCTTAACAGGATGCTCTAAATCCAACATTTGAGCGTTTTGGTCTCAGTTAGGACAACATGAACAAACTTAGAGTTATAGGTCATTTGTCCAAGATTGATGTCTGCTTATTATGGCAGACCAACAACCTCCTTAAAACAACCAACTCTAAGCCGGTCCTTGGCCGGGCCAACAAGACAATGGAGTCAGTGGACCTAGGCTCATGACCCTCTATTCCTAAAAGGTGACCTAGAAACTGGGTAGTGGGCTTATCTATGTAACAATGCCCATGAATTCCCATCACAATAATATATCAACAGTTAATATATATAAAGCATAGAGAAAAATAAGCAAATAAACAATAGATAAGCATAAAGAAGAAAGCGATAAACAAACACACAAACATGCGAAGAACTAAACTAGGGTTGACTACTTAGTCAAAAAAGTTTTAAAATCGTCCCGATTAAATCGCCAATGAAACAACTCGATTTTCAAAAAAATCATTTAAATGAATTTTCAAAACAATGAAATATACCTAATTTTATTTGTTCTAGAAAGAGCGAAATATAGATAAAACCCACAAAAATCGGATAAAATGGTCTACAAGACCAAAAGATGGATTAAAGTCGGTTCGCAAGGAAAGTATTAGCACCTCTTCGTCCATATACTCGATGGGACCCATTTAGTTCAAAATGTGTTTGTGTGTGTATATAATTTCTAAATTATGAATTTAAGAAAGAAGAAAAGCAGGTTGTTTGTTATTATTTTGAGTTTGACACGGTTTGAAACCGCGTGCCTACGTATTCCTCGTGCAATGGGAAAGTCAAAACTCCGTAGTTCTTGTTGAAAATGTCTTGGATTGTTTGTATTGATTTTAGAGAAAATGTTTTGATTTTGATAATCGCATATAATGAAAAAGGATTTGAATGGGTTGAATTGATTTTAATTGATGACAAGTACCAAAACGTGGGATATCCTCTAACGATTCGATACTCGAGATTGGTGATTGAGGTCAACCGATCTTCTCTCATCAAAATCTTTATTATGAAGAATGAGGTGAAACAAAGTTCACTTTTATTAAGTGTTATGGAATAAAGTATTTAAGTCATTGGGTTACCCTCTAATGGCCCAAATACTTTACATTTTAATTAAATCGTCGGCGAACCTCTAACAATTTAATTAAATACCATATCACTATGTTTTTTTTTTGTAGAAAAATTGATTTTGAAAACAAATTCAATTAATTAATTTAATTTGAAAGTGTTTTAAATGTTCAAGTATGGAATAAAGTATTAAGTCATTGGGTTTCCCTCAATGGCCCAATACTTTACATTTTAATTAAATCGTTGGGCGACCTCTAACAATTTAATTAAGTACCATAACACTATTTTGAAAATTGCGGCGTTGGACGTGAAATGATATTTGGGTTATGATTAACCAAGTATATGGACTTGATTAATCATGAGACCACAGTGCATGGTGATTGGTATATGGACCAATTATTTTAGTTATGATTAATCAAGGCAACGAGGGCCAAATTAACCTCGTGAGGATGGCCATGCCATCCCCAACCATGAGACCCTTAGAGAATTTGGTGTGGGTAACAAAAATGAGAGAAGCGGGAGGCGTTGTTGTTTTATATTAATTTGAGAGTGGACGAATCGTGAAATAAACATGGCGGATAATGTAATAGCGAAAAAATAAAATAAATTAACACACAATACAAATCGAATTTAAATAATTATTAGTATAGATATTCTTTTACTTGATGAAAAATCAATTAACAATTTAATTGGTAATTCAACAAATAAAAACTACCATATGCCAAAATATTATTTAATACATCATTATATAATAAAAAAACTTGCATAATATTAATTTTAAGAAAAGTTGAAATGGGCACGATTGAGCTTTAATCTGGAGGGTGTAAATAGCAATCTGAGCCCACCCAAAAGGTGCTCTTGGATCTTGTGAGCCATCTGAAGTAGTATAGTCCACCATTCTAGATCGTTAGATCTGGACTTCATGAATCGATGGTTGTAAGGAAAGACATAGTGGCTACCATGGGTGTACCTGCTTTGAATCCAAACAGACCACACAGGTGACAAGTGTCACCACCACAATAAACTAAACAAACCTTAAATATACTTAAAACTAAGTACTTATTCTAAATCCATTTTACTTGAATACATAAATAAAACTAATTTGATTATATTTAACGATAACCTAAGTTATATTTTTATATATATAAAAAAAAACAAATAAAACACAATAAACTTCTAAACCAAACTAAAAATCGGTTTATATATCAAAAGCAACAGTTTATAAACAAGATTAGTTTATAAGTATTCAAAACATAATCAATTTTATTTATAAAAAAAAACTCTCATCCACTCTTCCTCACGAACTCATCGTCTCTCATTCTCGATCTCATGCAAACCCCTCACAGCCACTCATTCTCACCATCCTCACCGCGACTTCCGAACCCTTGTCGTGATTCAACTGACCCTACGCGATTCTCTCGTAAATACGCCTCTCGAACCCTCACGATTAAATACGCGATCTAGGCGCCGCTCATCGTTTTGATTCCCCTTGTCTCTCTCACTCGCGGCGCTTACAATGAACCTCGTGTCTCTCTCTCTCATTTGTACATACTATAGTTGTTATATTTGTTTAGAAAACCAATTTGGTGTTTCTGAGATCATTGAGATTAAAAAGAGGAAAGCAGGCCTTCTAATCGATGGCGGCGAGGCGATGATATAGAAAAATGGAAAGCAGCAATGAGAAAAGAAGATAAGCGGACGTAAAGTCCATGAACCTCCTCCTTCCACCTGTCAATCGGTATTACCTTTCCGCTCTTCTTTCCTGGCTATCTCAATTTACGAAGGATTTCTTTTGGAAAATGATGATGATTTGTAGATATGGATCTTTCATTACATGTTTTGGCTTGATGAATGTTGTAGGTTTTGGCTTGATAGTATCTGTTAAGGTTACCGAATTCGGCTAGGGTTTGGTGAGCGATTCTTTGCCTTTGTTATAAACTTAATGTTTTATCTTTATCGATTTACTTAGGGTTTTATTATTCATCTTTGAAAAACAAGGCTTTGTTTGTGATGGGCTTGCATCCTTTTGTTGTTAGGCTGATAATTCTATCATTTTGGCTATTTGATCCTATACTTTCTATATATTTAGCTGCTGGTGTATTGTTTATGGTAAATTTGCCTTAAAAATGTCTACCCTTCTGCCACATGTAAAAACTTCACAACATCGTACCAACTTTTTTTCAAAACTCTTTTCCTCATCTTCTTTCCACACCTCTATTGTGAACCAAGGGTGCCCTTGTGGATTTGCAATAGCGAGTTTATGGTAGATGATTTGTATATGAGGCCCCGTTTTGAACGATCGAAACCCTTGCACAACTGATTCGGAAAGAAAATCCTAATGATGAGATAGGATTATGTATTCTCTTATCTACTGCTGCCATTACTAACTTAATTTCTTTGTTTGTTTTCATGTGCGAATGATGGTGCAAGCTCGGAAGCGGTGAAGAAAAGAGATGAGAGGCAGAAGGCTGCTTCGAAGATAGAACGAGAACATAGAAGCCAAAAAACAACAACACTCCCATAGAAAATAGGATTAGATATATAGCATGATGTTGAAACTCAAAACTTGTAATCTAGGAACTTTGTATTAAAACAGAAATTTTGTAATGTTACAAATTCAAATTTGACATTGTGAATTCGATGATTCATGTAGTATTTGTAAACTTGTCAAGTGAATGTTGAATTTGAAGCTTGATTACTTTATCAATGGATATGCTTTGAATGTCATTTTGAATTCACATAAGACTTTGAAATGAATGCAGGAAAGAATTTGAATGTTGAAGGAATTGGTTTTGGATTGAAGCTTGCATTTAAGATTTGACAATTATGTCAATACGTATCTTGATTTGTGTTCTTGTACAAATAAAAACTTTAGAGTAATCTTGGACCTCTTGGAATTTATGAACACAAGCCTTGAGGAAAAAATGCACCTAATTGAATTCTTGACTGCGTATAAAAATTTGAAATTCAAAAATGCATCAAATATCCCAAAAAATTTGTCGTGAACCAAAATTGAATCGGTTAAATCAAATCATCTTGAAATATTGATTATGAGCGTATCCAAAACCACTTCGATCTAAACAACCAATCCGTAGTCTTGATGACTTGGAAATGAGCAATGCTTGAATTCTTTTTGAAATTCCTGGCCATAAAGTTTTCATGTTGATCCGTTCATGTAGAAGATCCGAGCCTTTTGCTTCTTGAGACAAAAATTGAAACTCTAAGCTTCAAATAAAACTCTCGATTCAAAACTTTAGTCAACTTGGCGATTCCATGATTTCTTTAAGAAATGGATAAGATTCCACTTGGATAAATGGTATTATCACCGCATTTCAAATCGAAACATATTCGATAGTAGAAAAAATTGAAACAAACAATTTCAAAAACTTCTAATCTTCATTGAATGCCTTGAATCGTAGCGGTGAGCATGACTAGAAAAAACCTAAACACGTGGCAACTTGACACCCTCAAATCTTACAAACAAACCCTCTGGCGAATATTTCCCATACATTCACTATCGCCAGAAACGAATAAAGTTATGAGCAAACCAAATGCACTAGAACTTGAATTGTTGATCTAAGCAGATAATCAAAATCCACCCTTTTACATCTTGAATAACGAACTTGAAGCAACAGCAAAACCCAAACTCGTGATAAATTGACCTCCTGAATCGGGAGGTAATGCCATTCAAAATAACCAGACTTTCGTAGCTCCATCAAGAACAGACCATTCAATTCAACAATCGAACACCAAGCCCTTGAAACTCGATAGATATGAACGGATAGGATTTAATTTTAAAACTCATCGTTCTCCAACATCCTAGATTGGTTGAAGCAACACAACCTTTACATTCAACAGAGAAACTTTGGGAATCAACTCCAATCCGTAACCATAGAACCAATGGTATGAATGCAAGTGAGTGTTATGATAAATGCGAAGCCTAAACCAGATAAAGCCGAGATAGGAGGGCAAATTTTGGGGTGCAACACATGCATATGCATTCTGGTGGAGTTAATTCCCATTGTGTGGAATTTGGCTCGTAGTGCCAATAACCATACCAGGTGATTGTGGGTGGTGAGCTGAATTCTTGTCCGGGTGATTATGGACGAATCGATGTTGGTGACTTGGTTCACGTTTGGTACCACATGCATTAGATGCATTGCATAATTATAACATGTTAGGATGATTTCCAGTGTTCTAATTGCATTGATTGTTATTATGCGCATTATTGAGTGGTGTGATTTGTGTTGTGAACTGGAATCTGAATATACTAGTGAGTGTGGAATAATGTATTGATTGTTTTATTATTTTAAAGAAATGTATAATGCATTTTAATTGTTGATGAAATCTCACCCTTACTTTGATGATTTTAGATTGAAGGATTAGCCGCTTAGGAGCTGGTGAGGATAGCCTTGAGATGTGCTATTTAGTTTGTCCGCGTGTTAGTGTCATGCTCTGGTAGTTGTAATACTGGGGAACGATTGTTTTGGAATCATTGAATTGAACTTGTTTTTGTTGGTTTATGTTTGGAATACTTATGATTTGAATTCCGGATTTTCATGTCATTTCCGATGTGTAAAACATAATCATTGGTTTTGAATTATTTAATGAGGTTCTTCAGTTAAAGCATGACTACTGTTATGGTGTTTTATATTTTGAATTTTATAATTGTGATGCCCTTTCGTTATGTTAAACTCTGATTAAATATATAATTCGCGGGGAAATTAGAAGGGGTGTTACAATAGTGGTATCATAGCATAGTCGGTTAGTGTCTTAGTGTCGTTATCCCTTTTTATCTCTGCTAGTGCAAGGTAACCTTCGATACTTGTGTTCTAATGTGATTGTTTTGTAATGTTACAAAACAATGGCGGAAAAATATGAAGAGGCGATCTGCTATTCTTCAAGCCTTAGAATGTTAGGTGGTGTTGAGGAGAATCAGTTGGGAGGTGGTATTGGTGCTGATAGGCAGTTGGGAAACTTTCAGAGGAACAATCCTCCATTGTTCAAAGGCACTCATGATCCCGAAGGTGCTCAGAGATGGTTGAAGGAGATCGAGAGGATCTTCAGAGTAATTGATTGTCGCGGAAGAAGCGAAGGTGATATGGTACTCACATCTTGTGGAAGGCGATGGCGGTGGGTTGCTACCGGACCCGAAATGGAGCAAGATGGTGTTGCATTGCCTTGGGCTGTGTTCAGGAGAGCTTTTCTGAGGAGATACTTTCTTGAAGATATTCGGGGCAAAAAAGAGATTGAGTTTCTGGAGCTCAAGCAGGGCAACAAGACTGTGAGTGAGTATGCTTCAAAATTTACTGAGTTGGCGAAGTACTATGCTCACTACAACAACGATGCAGATGGAGAATATTCCAAATGTATCAAATTTGAGAATGGTCTTCGTGATGACATCAAGCAGGGTATTATTAAATGTCATGTCCGAAGGTTTTCGACTTGGTGGACATGGTAGGATTCTAGAAGAGGATTTTGCTAATACTCGAACGAATGCTCGAGGGTATGTTGATCGGAAGGGTAAGAAACAGATGGATCGTGGGAAACCCTATGATAAGAATAATCAAAAATCCGGTGGTTGGAAGAAGCCTAGTGGGGGAGATTCTGGTTCTTCCATTAAGTGCTACAGGTGTGGTGAGACGGGACATCGTATGGTAGATTGCAAGAGTAATGATAGGAAGTGTTTCAAGTGTGGGAAACTCGGGCATGTGGCCAATGATTGCAGAGTGAGAGTGGTGACTTGTTACAACTATGGCGAAGAAGGTCATACTCGTCCACAGTGTACTAAGCCAAAGAAAGAACAAGCTGGTGGTAAAGTGTTCGCTTTATCTGGATCAGAGACTAAGCCAGATGATCGGTTGATTAAAGGTACATGTTTTATTAATGGCATACCTTTGATTGCGATTATTGATCTGAACGACACATTCTTTTACTTTAGATTGTGCTAAAAGATTGAACTTGGATATTTCTAATATGGATGGAAGTATGGTTATTAACACTCCTGCGTCGGGTTCAGTGACTACTTCATATGTTTGTAGGAATTGTCCTATTGTGATTTTTGATAGAGGTTTCGGTATGGACTTAGTGTGCCTACCATTAGCACAACTTGATATCATCCTTGGAATGAACTGGTTGGAATTCAACCAGGTTCATATCAACTATTTTGAGAAGACGATTATTTTTCCTGAAGAAGCTAGTGTTGAAGATGTGACTATGTCAGTTAAGCAGATGAATTCAACTGTTAATGATGGTGCCGTGGTGTTTATGTTGTATTCTTCGACGAAGGTGAAAGGAAAAGCTAAGAGTGATGAATTTCTAGTGGTGAATGAATTTCCAGAAGTGTTTCCGGAAGATGTTAGTGAATTGCCACCTGAGAGGGAAGTGGAGTTTACTATAGATTTGATTCCTGGAACTAGTCCAGTGTTGATGGCGTATCGCATGTCGGCATCTAAATTGTCCGATTGAAGAAGCGATTAGAGGAATTGCTTGAGAAGAAGTTTATTTGGCAGTGTTTACCGTGGGGTGCTCACATGTTGTTGGTTAAGAAGAATGAGGGTTCAATGAGGCTGTGTTGATTACAGCAGTTGAATAAAGTTACAATCAAGAATCGGTATCCTTTCCGAGATTGATGATTTGATGGATCAACTGGTTGGGCGTGTGTATTAGTAAAATTGATTTGAGGTCTGGATATCATGTGATTCATGTGGCGAAAGATATTGACGCATTAGAGCGAGGTATGGGCATTATAGGTATTACATTATGCCGTTTGGAGTTACTAATGCACAGTGTTTTCATGGAGTATATGAATAGGATATTTCATCCGTATCTTGATAAGTTTGTGGTGGTCTTTATTGATGATATTACAGTCTATTGAAAGAATGATGAAGAACATCTGAACATCTTAGAGTTGTGTTGGAATTATTGAAAAGAAGCTTTATGCGAAGTTGTCTAAGTGTGAGTTCGTTAAGTAGTAAGTTTTCTTGGTCATGTGATTTCCAAGAATGGCATTGTTGTAGATCCTATGAAGGTAGAGCGGTATCTCATTAGAATTGAAAATATACATCCGTATTTTCTTGGTCTTGTAATTACTGAAAAAGTTCATTGAATTTTCAAGTTAGCTTTGTTGTTGACTAAGTTGACAAAATCAAGTGTTTGTTTGGGATGCGGAATGTGAGAAAAATTCCAAGAGTTGAAGAAAGGTTGACTAGTGCTCTTTCTCGATTTTGCCAAATCTGGCGGAACCTTTTATGGTATTATGTGATCGTATTGGGATTAGGTGGTGTTTGATGCAAGATAAGCGTTGTGGCTTATGCTTCGAGACAATTGAAAGTTCATGAAAAATTATCCGACTCATGATTTAGAGGATAATTATGGTGATTATTGTGAAACATGTTATAATTCTCGATTCGAGTATTCACGATCATACATCTCATATCTCTTTGATCGAAAAAGTTAAACATAAGGTAGAAAATAGATTTTGAAAGATTATGATTTTGGTTTGAATTACCATCTTGGTAAGGCACGTGATTACCGGAAGTTCCTTTGGTAAAGTTCTTGCATATGTCTATGTTAATTTGTGAATTGGATTTGGTTGAATAATTGAAAGATTTGATTTGGTATGTGACACTACTATGCATTAAAACAAAAGTAACTAGATAATTCGAAACAATCATGTGGTTTAATGTTTAAGCCAAGGTCAAGGAGAATGCATGAGAATATGTTATGAAATGATATTATAGAACTTAGAATTTTGGAATAAGGACATCATAGTGGATTGAGTATTCATCCGGTGCTACTAAGATGTATCATGACTTGAATTTATTTTGGTGGCTTGCATGAAAAAAAAGTTGAGTTTGTTTATGCTTTTTGGTTTTAAGTCAAAGATTGAACACCGTAAAATTGATGCCGTTGTTTGTTCCGTGGAAATGAAAGATGGCACTATGGATTTTATGTCGGGTTTTGCGGAAACAAAAAATTGTGATTCTATTTGGATTGTTGATTTGACCGCTCACTTTTATTAAATGGATTATCCTATGGATTAGCGAAAAAAAGTCGTAAAAATATGGCCCCATATTATTCCCTTACAATAAATATCCGAGGTTCCAAAAAAGTTTCAGGTATGTTAAATAAGTTGAGTTGATTCCGCTTATCATCCGCGGCGGATGGTCAACAGAACGACTTAGTAATAGGACTTGTTGAGAGCTTGTGTGTTGGAGAAAGAATAGTTATTTGCCATTACCTACAACAATAGTTTTCATTCGAGGTGCATGGCCGTTTGAACATTATGGGTAGGTGAAGTGACACCGTGTTGCCACCATCTTAAAAGATTAAACGAGTCGAGAAAAGATGACTTCAGGATTATAAAAAGAAGGAAGGATCTCGAAGAAAAAGATCATGTGTTCATGCGATTACTCCGATGATTGCCGGTCGAGCATCAATTGACTCCAGCGCACCATACCATTTAAAAAGGTTGGACTTATAATTTACCCCACCACCGCCACACCGTCCCATTATAAGTACCATCGTTCACCAAGATTCATAGATATGCAAAAATAACCGCGCTTACATCGAAAGCCGTTCGTAAAAAATACATAGCAAAAGGCCGGGTCAGCAAAACACTTGGGAAAACCGGATCGAATCCCAACCGCCTGCACCCGCTTTTTTTAGGTAAAAATTCAATTATTAAGCCATTAAATTTTACCCGGTATTAATTATTAAATTATTAATTTTTAAATGAGATTAATAAAAATGAAAGTGTATGGAGTAAAAATGCCGAAATTATAATTTAAAGTGGAATTGATGAGTATGGAAAAGAAAAAAGGTCGCTACATACCATTGAAAATAACGTTATGCCATGGCTAATGATTATTGGAATACCTGCATTTGGCAATAGATATCCGGAAAACTCCCCAGACATTTTAGTATAACCCTAACGTATGATCGCCATTAATTCGCCGTAAGGCCCGAAATTGCCGATTAAGCCATTATTTTTATGTGCCAATTGAAGTACATTACAGCCAATACCATTTAGGTGCCAAATGGCCCGTACATTGCAAAAAAACAACGATTTTAGGTGAGAAATTAATAAGCCACCAGAAAACTGATGTCGATGAAAAAATGCACTTAGAACCATCACCGGCGTATCGCTTCGCAAAAAAGGCTCCCGATCTTGCCGCAACCAAAACATAATCGCTTTCACTTTATACCATACGTCGCTTTCATAAAAAAACACCGGCATGACACATCGAGTAACACAAGAAGCTTTGCCGACACACCGCCATTTTGTCGACCGACAACATTTAAATAACCATTATCGCCGAAATTACACTTATTTTGCTTCATACTCTTTACCGTAACTCCATTACGCATAGTTACCGTTGGCAAAACCATACTTACCGCCCACACCACCAAAACCAAAATATTTTATAGCACCGCAAAGAAGAAGCCGTGACGTTATTATTATTGAGGGATTTATGGTGTTACCGCTGTAATTGCTATCAGTATACTTGTCATATTGAGCAATGGTCATTATATGCCATTATGTGTTCGTATTCCATTAATCGAAATCATGCATGCTTGATATAATGCCATATGTGCCACATTTTGGTGGAGTTAACTCCCATTGTATTTGGCTCATTGCCAATAACACCACCCCGTGATTGTGGGTGGTGAGGCTGGATTCTTGTCCGGGAGATTATGGACGAATCGATGTTGGTGACTTGGTTCACGTTTTGGTACCACATGCATTGGGTCTGCATTTCATATGTAATTATAACATGTTAGGATGATTTCGATTCTAATTGCATTGATTGTTATATCTGCATTATTGGTGGTGTGATTTATGTTTGTGTTGGAATCTGAATATACTAATGAGGGTAGAATAATGTATTGATTGTTTTATTGTTTTAAAGAAACGTATAATGCATTTTAATTGTTGATGAAATCTCACCCTTACTTTGATGATTTCAGATTGAAGGATTAGCCGCTTAGGAGCTGGTGAGGATAGCCTTGAACTATGCCATTTAGTTTGTCCGCGTGTCAGTGTCATGCTCTACGGTAGTAGTTAACGAAATTGTTTGGAATCATTGAATTGAACTTGTTTTCGTTGGTTTATGTTTGGAATACTTATGATTTGAATTTATTCCGGATTTTTATGTCATTTCCGCTGTGCAAAACATAATCATTGGTTTTGAATTATTTAATGAGGTTCTTCAGTAAAAGCATGACTACTGTTATGGTGTTTTATATTTTGAATTTTATAATTGTGACGCCCTTTCGTTATGTTAAACTCTGATTAAATATATAATTCGCAGGGAAATTAGAAGGGGTGTTACAAGCGTGCCACTACCTTTATAAATAGCAACTCGATTTCAGTTTCAAAGACACTTTTTTATACGCAATTTTGTATCGTTACTGCGGTTTATTTCTAATTTCTATTTTATTTCCATTTCGATTTATTAGTTATATGCTTTCTTTTCTAGAGCAATTTCCATATCGGGATTCTTTGCAAAACTTTCAATCCTAACCTTACGTTAGGTTAACCTTTTATTTCCTTCATCGCTTTTGAATTTTCGGACAACGAAGGGTAGATCTCACCGACTTGTGGAAGACTCTTGGAGCTTGTCAAATATTCCGCCTTTTTTCAGGTTTATTTTAATTAAATTATTTATTGGTTTATTTAATTGTTCATTTATTTATTTATTGGCTAAATTAATTGTTTATCTATTATATGCTGATTTATCCATAATGCATGTTTTATATGAACTATACATTTATCATTGTTCGCGCTATAATGATCGCTTTAACATGCTAGCCTAAATTTGGTTATCGGTATGTAGGGTCACATAGCCAATGGGGTTTAGCAATGCCATTCGATTTATTCCGTTTTAAAAAAATTAATTTTTGGTTTTAATTATTAGTTCTTAATGCAACTTTTTTATTCACGAGTAAAGTACATATTAGAAGTTAGGATCAATAAAGCGAGAGTTTGAGATTTTAAATGGACATTAGTAATTGGCGTCAACTTAAAATATAAGCGAGAGCACTTTTAAGTTGATTAGGTTTTATTTATTTTCAAAATTATTTTAAACTCTAATTGAAGCAATGAGAGCACTCACTTGGGTTTGATTATAGCATATGAATCAATAAACACGAGTGTGAGAAGAGGATTTTTAAACAAGTATTTCCTCTTTGAAACCGTTTAATAATACAACTTAAGTCAATGAGTTGCTAAATCCCTAAGTCCGGTCATTGCATACCGATACTTTCATTACGAATCTAAACTAGATCTTAACCGTTAGGTTAGTAAAACCAAACATTATTTATATTATTAGCCTTAGATTTACATAGTAACCTAAGATAACGGTAAATCAACATTTAGTCCCCAGGATTCGATAATCTTTAAAACTACCGCGATAGGATTTGTATACTTGCGGTCTAGATTCTATAAGACGTATAAAGTCGCGATCAGGTTCAACTATGAATTCATATTTTGCGGTGATAAGTGAAATTTTTTGGGTTTTAGCTATGAATATTCACAATTTTCATATCATGCGACTCATTTAACGATTAAACTTTCGCTTTAATTAACTAATTAACATAAAAGGGTAAAAAGAGTTGTCATGTGGCATGCCATGTTAGAATCATCGACAGTTCGACACGATGTCATTTCACGGATATGCTGTTAGACACTATGTTAAGATCTAGAAGCGGGTTGAATAGATCGCAAATGAATTTTTCTAATTAAAATTATGTTTCAAAAAGGTTTTAACTATGGCGTAAAGAAACAAATTCGGATCGACAATCTTCTATCTAAATCGTTATCGGAAAGACCAGACATACGTTAAAATGATAGAACGAGTTTAGGTATGATGAGAAAAATAACCAATTTATTTCTAACAAACCAAGTTTGAATAAACCACATTATACCAATCAATTTCTAATGAAATAATCGATAAAAGTTACCGAAGAAAATTTATCAAACACTTGGTGTGCAATCGATACAAAATAGATTTTTGTATATTTTGTTGATATTAGAAACCAATTACAATCACTTATATTGTAATAAAATCAACAAAACAATTTTAGATATTAACCAATGAAATTATCTCTATGTATCGATCGCGAATCAACGTTTAATAATTTGAAAGTAATGATAAGAGGAGAGAGAGAGAAGAGAGATAGAGAGAGAGAGAGAGAGTATTTGTTTAGGCATTTCCCAATGGTCCTCACTATGGGCACACCTTTGATTCCATTCGAATTGAGATAATGAAAATTAACCTTTGCAAAATGTTGATTACAAGAGAACAAGTAGTAATCCAACCCTGCAATCTCTATGGTTGATATTGATCCTAATTATTTATTCCCCTTAATCAGAGCACAATCAAGTGAACTCAATACTTCCAATTTGATTCTCCATCTAACGTTACTCTTTTGCAAGAACCTTTGTTCTTCAAAGACTTCACTTGGTTGAATCCAAATTGTGAATGTATCGTGACCCAAGATTTACCAAAGTGATCCTCTGGTTATCGTTACTCCTTCAACCGAATCCACCGTTCTTCGAAGCTTTTAATCGGCTAAATCCAAATTGTGGAATCTTGTACAAAACCTTCTAATCACCAATGATCTTGAAGGAAAACCCCAATTTGGTTTTCTTATTTGAAACCCCCAAATAATTCTTAACCCAATCGATTACGCCAAATCCTAATTGGATGTTATCACACTATCTTTAGATGGCACCCAATAAAGAATGATTATATGTAGTTTCTTGTGGACATGCATATAGAGATGATGAAGATGATGAGCAAAATTTGTATATTTGTGGTTTTGTTTTTAGAAATGATGCATAAATGAATGAATATATATATATATATATATATATATATATATATATATATATATATACACACACACATAAAATTTGACATTTGGATCAATAGGAGTAAACCCATGAAGAGAGTCGACTCAAAAAAACAGTAGACCCATAATGCATTATCATAAATTTCCCCAAGATCCTTTATCATCTCATATCACCACAATGCATCAAGATCACACTGAGATTGATTCTCTCTTCTACTATGTCATATCTTTAAGTTTTCCTTTAGGGACCACCAAACACCCTGAAATGTGTATTTTATTTGAAAGTGTTACATGTTTGATAACCTTTAACCAAGATCCCAAATATGTATATATTTGTTTTTGTTCTTTGTACATTGTAGGTTGAAGAGCAAATGTATCTCACTTATCTCATAAGTGGTGTTTGAAGGTTGATCTTCAATCAAATGATCATTTAATGAATTTCAAAGGCTTGATCTTCAAGTCTATATCATGATAGCAAAGCTCTTTGGTCTAAGGAGATATCGACTTCATTTGGACAAGTTTGTCTCAAACATTGAAGTTTGAAGTCATCAAAGTTAAAGGTTCATGTGTTTATTTCCATGCCTTCTTCAACAAGTTTCATTAATAAAATGGACTATATAATCACATTTACTCCAAGAAAATATCATTTCAAGGTCTAATATAGATCATCATGCCTTTATTTTTAAAGAAAGTTCAAAAGGTTCAAGTTTGAACCAAGTGGTTTGACCAAATTGAGACGAGTCATTGATTCCATAATCACAAGTGTACAACTCTCTCAATTTTCAATATTTTGAGTTGGTTCTTGTTGCTATGGATTCTTATTTTCATCTACAACAACTTATTTTTCTCATGGCAAGATCCATTTGTGTAAAAACTCATCAAAAGTTGAAAGGGTTATGAGTCAATTTAGTACTCTCTGTATAAGGGTTTGTTGTTTTCTCAAGGTCATATCTTGCTCAATATTTGAGATTTTTAAGTGGTTCCAAGACCATGATTCTCTTAAATGACTCTTTAACAGTTTCTCTTTAAGGATTAAAGGCTATTTTGGCATGGATGGTCATTTAAATTTGGAAAAGATTACAAGTCCTTTGACCATGGAATTCCATGTTTGGACTTAAAATGATCATAACTTGGTCAACTTTTATCTCCTTGATCCCATTATTTTTCTAAAATAATTTTTGGGATGTCTACTAACTTTTCTTCAAGGTCCAAGGTTTTAAAATGCTTGGAAAGTCCTTTAAAATTGAAAAGATTATAGGTCATTTGTGAATTTCTCAAGAAAGTTTCATCATCTTTCAATGACCACAACTCTCTCAATTTTTATGATTTTTGAGTGATCTTAATTCCACGATGCCATTTAAAGGGTCTACTTCATTTCATATTCAAGGATCAAGAACTAATTTTAATAGGAAGGCCATGTAATTTTGAAGAATATTATAGGTCACTTTGAAGCTATACTTAGAAAATTTTCTAAGTATAAAAATCCATATGTTTTTCCATATTTCAAACACACGTAACTTTTTGCTCAAGAATCCAAATGCTACCTTTCTTGGCACATTGTAAAGCTTGTTCGGAGAAATTTCCATTGCAAAAAGAATGAAGGCATAAATCTTCTTGAGTAGGTTGCCCGTGTTTTAAAGATGGACATTTAAGCGAGGTTTTAACCATGGTCGAATTTTGAACATTGCTAATTCAATTCAGGGCCAAATGTACGTGTTTTCAACTAATAAAGTTTAGCAAGTTTCTAGAGATATTTTAATCATTAAAATGAATAATTTGGTTGAGTTTGGTCATGTGCAAATCACACATTCTATGCTCACGAGAGATAAACTTGGAAAACATGATTTGATCACAATTTTTCTCACTCTCATCACCATTCATTTTCCTATAAATAGGATCATTACTCATTTGTTTCCTCAAGCTTGAATAGCCAAAATTACCCTGCAAACTCTATCCATACTTCACTCTTATGAGTTTTCAAATTCATTATTTTCTCATTTTCATCTCTTATTTCTTGATTGGTTCTTCATCCTTGAACTTCACTAAAAGCTAATAGAAGAAGAATCAAGCCTTGAGGTGTCTCGTCGTTAGCCAAGTCAAGTTTTAGAGAAATTTTGTGGACTTCGTTTAGGTAGAATGCTCAATCAAATTAATCCAAACAAATTTCTAGGATGATCTCTTCTTCACTGAAGCTCATGTTTTTCGGTTTCCATTTTCATGGTGAATTGATCATTTAATTTCAATTTTCGTTTTCACTTTTCTTTTAGTTTTTCCAAATCATTGGGTTACAAGTTAAATAATTTTTCACAGGTATAGTTGTCTTTGTCTTGATGATGCGAAGCAAATGACATGGTATGAGCTTTTAATTTTATCATTTGCAAAACACCGAAATCGAGTGCAGTCGGAGGTTGAAGTTGACCATGGTGTGCAAAGCAATCGTTTTCAAAAATCATTTAAATTTCGAAAATAGTGAAATCGCCACCTAATTTTATTTGTTCCAAAGGAACATGAAAATATAGATAAAGCCCCACAAATGCGGATAAGGCGGTCTACGATCAAAAATATGGAATCGGGAGTTGGTTATGTAAGAGGAAGGTATTAGCACCTCTTACATTCATCGTACTCGATGAGACCCGTTTAGTTCTAACTGTGTGTGTATATTTGCTAATTTCTAAGCTATAATTGAAAAATAAAAGAAATGGAATTTGTTTATTATTATTTTGAGTTTGTACGGTTTGAAACCGTATGCTAAATATTCCCTTGTGCAATGAGAAAGTCAAAACTCCGTAGTTCCTCTGAAAAAGGTTTTAAATTTGTTGTATTGATTTTATAAGAAGAACCGTGCATTATACATTTCGAATGCTTGAACTTGGACTTGTTTAGTTTGTTTGAAAAGCTTAAATCCTCGTTTGCATTTGAAATGGCTATTGCGTACTCTTTGTAAGAAAAGAGTTATAATGGTCGCATATGAGCGATAAAAGGGTTTGAGTGAGTTGTTTTATTTTTATGTGGGAGACGAGTATTGGACCATAAGCGTTCAACGGCTAACGCCCCAATTACTCAGATGAGTGGACAGAAACATCTTAATCATCTCTTTCTACCCAAAAGTTTATTAAGAAAAATAACGTGAAACAATATACCTTAATAGATTCATTTAAGAAACCAAACATACGATTAAATTCGTCTGGGGTGACTACCATATGTTTGGGAGGAGGAGAAGTAGAATATTTATTCTGAAAATATTTTGAAAAGAAACTCGACGTTGGATCGAGGTTTAGAAATTTAATTATGAAAGTTTTTTTTAGGAGGTTTGGTGACGGACCGAGGAAATTGAATCGGGTTATGATTAATCAAGTATATGGATTTAATTAATCTCGTGAAGATAGGTGCTCCTACTGACCATGAGACCCTTATGCATGGACAATTGGTGTATGAACCAAAATTTATTAGGGTTATGGTTAATTAAAGCAACAAGGGCTTCAATTAACCTTGTGAGGATGTATGCCCATCCCAACTATGAGACCCTTTAAGAAATTGGCATGAGCCAATCAAAAAAAAAAGTTATTTTATATTAACTGTGTGTGAAGTGTACAATGGTGAATATTTCATGCAAGCATTCAAAATATGAATAAAAATAAACACACAATACAATCTGAAATCTTAAATAATTATTAGAATAGATCTTCTTTATTTGATAAAATCGACTAATAATTTAATCGGAAATTATCAAATAAAAACTATTTTGATACTAATAATTATTTAATACAAGAGCGAAGTTCATTTTCGTAATTTAACCGAAATGAACGGAAAATAAAAACAATACGACTCCCAAATCTAAAATAATTAGTAGGAAAAGATCTTTTTTATTTGATAAAATCGATTAATAGTTTAATAAAAAATTATCAAATAAAAACTATCAAAACTAGTAATTATTTAACACAAACTACTAATTATTTATTTGCCAAAAGAAATAAAATAAAATAAGTGTAGAGTTTAGAAATTGGCCTGCTATTTTGAAGCAAAACAGGGGGTTCTGGAAGTAATAGAGGGCCAGGCCCAATAGGGGGTGGTTTCTTGATCGATATGGTCATCACAGGAGGTACACGATGGGCTCGTCTTACGAGGCGTCCGTCGAATCTTTAGAAATTTGATGGTTGCATGTAGAGGTGCACCTTATAGGCATGGAATGCATATGAAGCGAAAATAACCTATCATTTCGGTGAGGACAAGTGGCGGAGGCACACTTATCGCCCACAGTTACACCAATACAAAGCCTTATTCATCCTTAATTTTAATTAAAAAAGAGTTAAGAAATAAAACAAAAACACATATACATTAATCCTCTTTCTCTTTCACGAAGACCTAAATCCTCTTCACCGATTCATAACTCTGTTTCTTTCTCTATCTCCTTCGCCTGTCTCGCCGCCATATTTGTTTTGTCTATGTTGTCCAAATCTCATCTCTCGCTCTCCTTGGTCCCGCTGCGGTGATAGAAGACGATGGTGGATAGTGATTTCCGATTTGGATCTTTGTCGTCGTGAATCGATCTTTGGTTCTCTGTTTTCTCTGCAACTCTTTCCTCTTTCTCCGGTTGCATGTCTTGCCGTGATGTGATATTTGGTTCTCTGTTTTCTCTGCAACTCTTTCATCTCTCTCGATCAAGGTGATGGCGGAGGGATGAGAGCAGCGGCTTGTCTACGAAAGTAGGTTTCCTTGCGGAAATCGCACAAACATGGCGGCAGTGGTCACTCATGAACCAGCTCCTATTATGTTTCCCTTTCGTTTTCTGATACGCTTTACTCTTCTGATGCTTTACTCCTAGTTTAACTTTTGCAGATGTTACACGGTTTGGCTAGGATCTTGAAAGGATGTAAAAACCTAACCAGATCTAACCCGAGATTCCTAGTGAGATGATGATGATGATCTGGCGGAGACGCCACTTTTGAGTCAAACTGGTGAGATTGTTCGATACTTTTCCTCTCTTCTTTTCAATTCGAAGATGCATTTGTTAGGAATATGATGAACTTGTTAGGGTTTAATGATTGTTCTCTGTTGTTGCTTGCTCGTCGTTTGGTTTACGTGTTTGGAATGGTTCTTTGGTTAGTATTGTTGGTTTGTGAAAATGATAATGATGGTTACGCAATATGGTTACGAGTTCGTATTTGGCTTTCGAGATTTGGTTTGAAACCTATGCTGCCTTAGTTATTAATACATTGCTCTTTTTGGAGGTTGCTTGGTTTTCGGTTTGGAGTTTTGGCCTCAAGTTTATGGTTATTCTGTTTACATTTGGTTTTGGAACCAAGGTGGTTGCTAGGTTGAAATTGGTTTCTTGGCTTTTCCTTGCTTTACATACATTCTTGTTTGTAGCTTTATGTCTTGGTTAGAACTCTACTGGAACTTGATTTTGCTTTGTTACGATGTTCTCTTTGCGGTGTGTTGCTTGTGTTGCTTGCCTTGCCATGTTTAGCTATAACCTGCTGTGCCCTTTTTAGATGGCTTTACTGTCTTAGCAATTTGGGTTGTCTTTTGTCTGCTGCTGGCCATGCTATTCTGTGTTACTTTATGTTGCCTTCTGCTGATAACCATAATGCCTTTTGGGTTAAAAACTTTTCATTTGCTGCTTTATTGTAACTATGATGATAATTCTGAGTTTGTGCTTTTTGCACCTTCCTTTTTGTGAACTAAGGTCTTACTTTATGATTTGCAATTGGGAAAACCAGCCCATGATTAATCTTCAGATTATGAGGCTTTGGCATTGAACATGATCTAAGTAAAACCCTCTAACCTGATTCCTTAACACAAACCCTAATGATGAGATTGAGAAAGGATTATTCTCTTTAATTTCTTGCTTATGTTCATGTTTGCTTTTCTTTGTTTCATGTAATGATGTGGAGGATGACATGGAGAAAGAAGAGGAGTAATCGTGGTTTAAAGTAAAGCAAGGTAGAAGAGAAGATTGCGGATGAGCTTGAAGACCAAAGAACATTATGACTTTGAAGATGCTACAGTTTACCTTTTAGGATTTAGAATTTTTGTAGCAATTGTAATCTAAAATATCCTTGTAACAATCTTGTAATTTCCATGATAGAATTTAAATGAATTATCTTTTGAAACTCAATTTGTGCCAATGTTAATACAATTAGAAGTTAAGTATTAGAACTTGAACTTTCTTGTAAAAATGGTGACCAACTTAGCTTAGGTTCAAGACTTGAATATCTATTGTAAAGAAAGTATTTTGATTCTTGAATGAATTGGTAATGAGCTTGGAAATACTTGGATGAAATTTACCATGTTGAATGGTTGAGATAAATTTGTATGAATTTTGGTTGAACCATGAATCCTTGGAGTTGAAATAAAGTTCTAACATTCGCAATTGAAAATAATGACATGAACCTTGAGTTAAAAATAAAGTCCTGAACTTCCTTTTCCATTCTAAGTTAGAAATGCCAACCATTCTAAATAAGACAACAAAACAAGCAAATTCCCTTCCATAGTCACTTCGACACTCAACCAATGAATCCAATTTAAGTTGACTTGAATTTGAATAATAAACCTCAAACAAAGAAAGAAATAAAAGATATTTTAATCATGATTTCATCATCCGTGCAACACTTCATCCTTGCAATTTAATCAATCAAAGAATCCAAATCTTGTCAAGTAATGCCTTTGAGGAGATAATATTTGTCCTGAACATCTTAACCAAACTTCCATTGATAGACAAGACACCAACAAAATATACATGTATGAGAAACTTTAATCATAAACCAATTGATGATCTTGCCCAAAACTTTTAATAAACACACAAGGATGCATCCAAGAATTACCAGGTAATTCACATCTCTGAATCCGTGCATTTGCAAAGGAACCCAAAAAGTGATGACGATAAACACAGGAGGAGGATGAACGCCTGAGTTTACAATCTTATAGCTCGACACGAAGAATATCACAGTGATCAAGAATCCCAACCTTGAGTGAATATGAGAGCCCCTTGGACCAATTGTCAATACAACCAAATTCCATATTTTTTTGAAAAGCTTGACAACCGAAATAATTTAATTTAGTAAATGAAATGCAATGATGCAACATGAGCCACACAAAGTTATCAAAATATCCGGAGGGTAAATTTTAGGGCGCGACAGTATCATCATCAACTAATGAGGTCGTGCCACATTTCCTTTTTAAATCTGTTTTTTAAATTAATGATCAAGTGGTTTATTCACTAATGACCATATCATGTGAAATTCCTGGCAGCAGATACGTGATGTCACAGAGAATGTTATGACACTATCTGACACTCTGTTAACAATTTACACAGTAAATATAAATAACGATAAAGAAACAATAAGTTGTTTACCTAGTTCGGTGTCTACACACACATCCAGGGCTACCAAGCCGGGAGGAAATTCAATTAGTAGAATTAATTCAGAATAAACCACCGTTTATCTCCTTCACTTAAACCTACCCAATGCAACTTCAACCTAAGTCCTACTTAGATGCAGTACTCTTCACTCTAAATCACGGTGATATCAACCTATTGACTAATTGAATTGTGAAGACACACTTCAATAAACTATCTTGATCTTGCTAAAGCTTTCAATCAAGAGACAAACACTTGCTTTAAAGCTTTGAGTGATAAACTACCCTTACAAACAAATCCTAGTCCAATGCACTTATCATTTGATAGTTGCTTGGCTCACAAAGAAACTAAATTACAAAAACCAAGCTGTTACTAATCCTAACATTACACAAAACAAGTTGCTATCTCTTCAATACATTTAAAGGCGCAGCATAGTTGTAAGGTTGAATTCCTTTTATAAGCGATCCACGAAACTTGGTCTTGGGCTTCCATAAAGATAGCTAGGGTTCACTTAATTTAATCCTAAAAACATGGTCTTTTCAACAACCAATTTAGGTTTAATTAAGATTAACCTAGCAGCCACGTGAAACATGCTTTCTAATAACGGAAAAACAATATTTAGCGAACTCAACAAACTTCGAAAAATCTCGGAAAAAACATATTCAGAGCAGATGTCTGCCCGAATGTCATAACATACATTATGACATCCATTACTGCGAAATTTCAACCTGACTTTAGCTTCGATTACGGTGTCTTTTAACATCCTTAGCGGTGGATTTATCTTCAATCTCACGAATGATCTATCATGACATTGCTAAAACCTAGTTTTACCAAAATTGATGCCAACTTAAAACACTAACATCATGCACATCGCGTCGGGTCATTTGGATTTGCTTCTTGGCGCTTTTGACATTGATCGATGGTCCACATTTTTGGTTCTATTTTTATTTAATTAATGGTCGATATGATTTCCATTGATGACCATATCATGTATAGTGTGTCGATTCTTTGGATCGGTTACTAATGTGTTTGACAATGATCGATGGTCCATAATGATATGGTTACTAATGTGTTTTGACAATGATCCAATGGTCCACAACAAAAAACATAAATGCAAATAACACACATGCAACTAACTTAAGTATGAATACAAGAAATAAACTTAATAAAAACACATGCTTGCACAACAAGAACAAACTTATACAAATGAGAAAGAATTAATACATAAAGTCATTATAAATATATACATTGAAAACACACAATGGTTGTCAATAAAGAATTTTCGAAAATAAGCATTCACGGTTTTCATCATTTGAGAAAATATCAAGCATTTTTAACCAACAAATAGCATGCATTAAGAAAAGTCATACTTTCAGTGAGAAATTGAAAGGATATTATTACCTCACTCTTGATGGAATGAAAATTACACCCACATGATGTAAAATACGCAAAAAAGTTAGAACAAAAGTATAGGTGCAAACAACAAAGAAAAATTAAGCAACATTGGAGATGTCAATAATCCTCAATTCCCCACATATGTTGAAAAACGGCTCTATTGCAAGAGGTTTAGTAAAAATATCGGCAAATTGATTTTTACTATCAACATGCTCAAATAAAACATCCTCCTTTTCAACATGATCGCATGGTAAATGGTGACATATGTAACGCCCGTTTATTTAATTAATTAGTTAATTAAATATTTTTGAATTATTTTTAATTTAATCGTCGAAGTTGTGAAATATTGATTTAAGTTGTCAAGTTGGTAGTTGATTTATTTAGTTGATTAATTGTCGAATAGTCGGTCGATTAATATTAATAGTAGTATTAGTTGGTTATTGATAATAATAATAATAATAATAATAATAATAATAATAATAATAATAATAATAATAATAATAATAATAATAATAATAATAATAATAATAATAATAGAGTAATGTTATTTGGGCTTTTAATGATTGGAAGTAGTAATAGTGGGGGTTTAGAAATTAAGTTCAATAAGACAAAATAAAAATAATATTAGTATATTAGTTATTTTAGAGATAATAAGAAGTAGAAGTAGTAGTACGAAGAAAAGGTTAGCATAAGAGGAATAAGGGTTTGGAGAATTAGTCGTGAGAAAGTTGCAGAAAAAGAGGTGAGACTGGGTTCCAACCGGTAAAACGCAGAGCAACCTTCAATCCAAAGTAAGGGTGTGATTCTGACTCTATAATCGGATATATGATAAATATTATACGGGGATTAGTTTGTAAGAAAAATTGCTACTTGTATAAATAATTGCTGAGAAATATGTCGAACTATTGTCTATTTTCATGTTGTTGTCTGTGTATAATTTGTCTTTTGTATTATTTATATACCTACATATATACATGTAATGATATAAAAAAATACATGTTGGTTAGTTATATATTGTAGGATAGTTTAAGTATTAATAATGTAGTGGCTAAGGAATAACAATGGAAAAAAAAGCCATAATACTGTAACATAGATTAATATTTAGTTTCAGCTTTATGATATGTAGTGTGTTAGTAGTATAATCAATAATAATATTATATTAACAACAATAATAATTGTAATACTATGAATATAATGTTCGTAGGAGTTTTGAGTTAGTAGCACAATAGTGTTTTAGGAATTAAATTGCACAGAGATGATAAATAGCATAGATAATTATCGGATGAATATATTTAATAGAGCTAATTCGATTAATTATTCTTGAGATAATTTATTACCAAATTAATATAGTCTAATTAATTTAATAGTAGAGTATATATTTAGAGTTTAATTAAGTTGGTGTTGATATATATATATATATATATATATATATATATATATATATATATATATATATATATTCAATAGAGTTTCTAGTAGCATTGTCAGTAAATGAAATAGCAAAATTAATTTAAGTAGCGGTGAAATATTAACGTTAACAATAGTGCGATTAGTAATAAATTGGCAAAGGTAATTCAGTAGCATAAGTAATGGAAATAGAAATGTTGGTAATTTTAGTAGACGATTAATTTAACAGAGTTAATAAGTACTTAAGCACAAAATAGAAATAATAGAATTTTAATGATAATTAATTAACGAAAATAGTAAAATTGTCTAAATAATTACGTGGTTTGTTTGTAGCTTATATTGGTTGATTCGATTGTGTTATATACTTATCGTAAATTGTGAATTTGCGGTGATGAATATATGTTGTAGTGCCTTTATTGTTTTGAATAGAAGTTAAGTTGTAGTTATAATGTTGTATAATTGTTGTTAAGTTGCAGACTTATGGTCATGGATTGTGATTAAGTTGTTGTCGATTTGATGTTACGTTGTTGTTGTTGTTGTCGTTGTCGTTGTAGTTCATACAGTTGTTGCATACATAGCATGACATGTTGGGGGCTTATGCTCTGTTAAGTTGGCCTGGATTGACACCATGTTGAATTTAAAGGCTTATGCCTTGTTGATGTCTTTATTAATTTGCAGATTATTACGTTGGGAGTTTTTCTTCGTTTCTAAGTTAGGAGTTTTTCTCCATTTTTACATTGGGAGTTTTGCTTCATTGGTACCATATGCATGTGCATTATAATAAGTTGCATCTCATGTTGCATATCTGCGTTGTTGATGATGAATTTCTTGGTAGCTTATGTTGATGTTTGTGTGATATTAAACGTTGTTTGCAGTGGAGAAGTGGTTACTTGATATGATTCTAGCATACTATTAGTCATACGCTCAATTATATTGTTAGATATCTCACCCCTTCTGTTGTTATGTTTTCTCTACGTGGATAACATGTAGGTAATCTATAGTGAAGACTGTATACTTTCATTAGTTTGAGTCGGTGTTGTAACTGTGATACGTAGCATTCGGGGGGATAAATGCATGTTTTCTTTATTATTAGTTTTTATTATGTTGCTGGATTTTTAAGTTGTTTTCATTGAAGACTTGTTATTTTGAAGTTGTTTATGTTGGAGAAAGATGCTATATTTATTTGTTGTCTTAAAGCTTGTTTTGAGTTGAACATGATGTCATGGTATTTTTAGTTGAATTTGTGAATCTACTGCGTAGTAATACTAGTTATTTTATTTTAAAGACTAAAGAGATTGTTATCAGTTCACCAAAAATTATGTGTTATGCATCTGAACTACAAGTGATTGAATGTAGTTGTTTTAAGCTGAAAGTGTAGCCTTCCATTTGTTTGTTGGAAATTTTGTAACTCTGATTTTATATTATTCGTTGGGTAGAAATGGGGTGTTACAATGTATCTCAATATGTTTAGTGCGAGAATGTAGCACCAAATTTTTGATTAAATTAATGGCACTAGTGTTATCGCACATGATAAGAATACGGGAAAGTTTAATGTCAAAATCAAGTAATTATTGTTTAAGCCACAATAATTGGGCACAACAACTACCGGTGGCCACATATTCCACTTTCGTCGTTGACAAAGCTACGTAAACTTGCTTTCTACTATGTCAACTAACCAAGGATTTTGAAAACATGTAACAAATTCCACTAGTACTTTTCTTATCCAATTTGTAACCAAAAAATCGAAATTGGAGTAGCAAACCAAGCTATAATTGCTTCACTTGGAATACCAAAGCCCAAACTTAGAGGTACCAATAAGGTAACTAAGAATACGCTTAACCGCCTTTAAGTGTGATTCCTTGGTAGTCGATTGATATTATGGACACATACAAATGCTAAACATAATATCGGGCCATGCATTAAGATATAGAAGAGATTCAATCATACCTATTTATTTCTTGACCTCAACATCCTTACCCATTTCATATCTATGCAAATTGTCATTTATTTTCATAGGTGTGTGTAGCGGTGAAAAGCTAAGTTTAATTTATTGATTAACTTAACTCACAAAGTGAAAGTCGCCACCATGCTTTATTGTTTCCAAAGAAATGTGAAAATGAATAAAACCAAAAGTTTTAAAGCAAAAACTAATAAAACAAAGATCTAGGTGAGAGAGTTGGTTATGCAAAGAATGTATCAACACCCTAATATCTATGGTACTACATATGAACCTCTTTGAAAATCTATGTATTTGGCTAAAAAGTTGTTTGCAAAAAAAATTGTGAGATATAAGAAAAGAAATGGTTTTAAGATTTTGATTCGGCAAGACTTGAGAGACTCGTGCCTCATACCACCAATGTGTAATGATGAAATCAGAACCACATAGTTCTTCTAAAAAAAGAGCAAAGTTATTTGTTGGTTAACTTTAAGATAATAGGCATTATGTCATCTTAGGGAGAATACTATATCAAATATCCATAAACATGTCAATGATGTACCTTTGCATCACAAGTAAAAGGTGGCCTCCAACTTTAATAGCTCAACAAGTATGCCTACCCCTTCAAGTAGAAAATATTCAACATCGTATCAATCATGGTTATATACATGTGAGAATTATATCTCAACCATAGAGAGGACTCATATATAATATTTTAAGAAATTTTTTTAAAATAGAAGGCAAAAAGTGGCAAAAGTTTGAAGTTAGGTTTTGTATCTTTTAGTCTTAAAAGAAAAAGGTTCAACTTTTATTACATGGATTTAAAGTTTGATTAAAGAGAATATTTTGAAAATGCACTTGATAGAGTCAAGGTTTTTAATGAAAGTGGTTTAAGTTTGAAAATAACGAGGGTTTTGAAAAGGAGGGGGAAGATTTGAAAATTAAAGAAGATGGACAAGAGATGAAGGTACTATCCTAAAGCACAAAGTAAAAGCTAAGGCATGAAAGGTCTTACCAAACAAGAGCAATCATCTTGACATAAGTCAAACAATACATTCCATTCCTTTGAATTTGAATCTCACAAATAAGTAATAAGCATCAGATGAAAAAAAGTGCCTCAGAGTAAGCTTGTCATATGAATCCAAAAGGTATAAATGACTTGTATCGGATGAATTATTCTTGCATAAGATGAAATTTAAAAGTAACACATGCAAATAGAAAAGTTCCCAATACAAACAAAATAACAACAAGGCTCTCAAAGATCCAAAGGTCTCAAAGTCCAGGTCAAGGTCTTATCCTAAGTCCAAAGGTCCAAAAACTTCTAAGATGCAAAGGATAGTAACCATATTCCAAAGAGATCCTTAGGTCTTTTAATGTTCAAGTGGGTATTAATGTCTTTAAAATAAAAAGAAAGATCAATTGAGTAAAAGAAAAATGACATAAAGATAAAATGCTCAAATGAACAAAGGAAAAATAAAATAAATTAAAGAATAAGAAGATAAATGACATAAAGTAAAGTACAAGAAAATAAATGACATGAATGATAAAGATGCTAAATTTAAATGACATAAAGTAAATTATAGAAACTTTAAATTGCATTAAAGTAAAAGTTAGTACAATAAATGTTAGAGTTAGTTTATTAGTTTTTCGATTTGAGAAAAATTTAGCACTGTGTTAAGCAAACGCAAATGGACTTATCTAGAAGTCAAAACTATACAAGGTAGGTCAATAACAATGTATATACCATACATGTTAGAGATATGGTAATAAAACTTTACTTATAAAACATGTAGCATGTTAAAAATGGATCAAGATCTAAGTCAAGGAGATGAGATCATTATATCAATCAAATCCTTCATGATACCTTTGGATAAACTTTCACTAATTCAAAGTACCTTGAGTGATCAATTGATCATTTGGAGGTAGATTTGAAATGATGAAAGTTCATCAAGTACCAATCAAATTCAATTGAACAAATGACTCAATCATCATCAATCCAAATAGAAAAAAAAGTTGGAAGCGGTAAAATGAAATTATCAAAATAAATCCAAATTGGATCAAGGTCTTGATCTAGTTATCATCAACATCATTCATCCATTTTGGTGGATTAGGGTTTTCATTCTATCAACACCCAAGATCCAATGAGGTTGATGAAATTTGTGAACAAAGATACCATGAACCAAGACCACTCATCAACAAAGTCAAATAATATTAAAATACAATCGAACAATTAATTAATGCATTTTAAAATTGATTTTAAATGGAAAATAAAGGGAAAATATCAAAGTCTAATCAAAATGTCAAATAAAAATGAAGCGAGACCATAGAAAAAATAGAAATGACCTATAATATGTTTAGAAAAAGTTTCATCATTTTTGAAGATCAGAAACTAATTCTAAACTATTTAAAATTAAGCAAATAGATGAAAAATATAAAAAAAATAGTAAAACTAAAAACAAAAATCAAATAAAATCACCATTGCTCAAAAACTATCATAGGATCAAGTAATTTTTTTCCTAGAATTTAAAAGGCATGGAAAACATTTTTAAACAAATAAAAAATTCATGAAAATTAGTAAAATAAAAATAAACAAAAATATGGATTAGAAGAGTAAAAAGAGGAGACAGTTTTATAAATAGTTTTGGTATTTTTTGGAATTAAAATGAGAGAGTTTTTAATTTTTAAAGTTAAAAATAAATAAAATCAAAATTAGAAAAATAAATTAAATATGGAAAAACTTGGAGCGTCAGATCCACACTCATTAATTGAGTTGACGAGTCTAATGGTGTTCAGGTTATGATCTCTGGTGAGGATGAGTTAAAAAATACACGTGGGATAAAAAAAGGTCATGCGAACAGAATTAAAACAATTGACATGCCATCATTGGTTGAGGATGACACATTGGTCATCTTCAACCTCCAACTTCAAAAAAATTCAAAAATCTAAGGCAATTTTGTGTTTCTACAAAAGGTAACCATTGCTCATGGGACTGGTATCATTGGAAGCGTCTTAGTGAGACAAACTCAATCATGTCCTCGCAAAAAATTTATTTAAACCATATTGTAGTCGATTAGAAAAAAAATAAAAAGAGCTTCAAAAGCAAAACTCAAAGTCAGACATAGTTAATGGATTAAACAATGAAAATTAATCATGTAGTGAACATCAAGGATCATCACAGTAATTTGAGTTGAGAGATTTAAATCTTCTAACTACCTTAACAAAGTATGCTCAAAAGCTTCTAAAAATTGACTTAGTGAGCTTCAATTATGGCATGATTTTGCTTCATCTTGAGTTGGTTAGCTTCACTAAATGTTGATGAAGCTAACTAAATGGAGAATTTGCATGTTTAAGGTGTGAAAATGAAGGGAAAAAACAATTTACAAGCTTAAGAGTTTGAATGGGATCTTAGTAGGGGTATTTTGGCTATCAAAAGCTTGCAAAATGATGTAAATGAGGTCTATATTTATAGGAGAAGAGATTAGAATGTTCGGGGGGGGGTGGATGATTCAATTTGGAGGGGATTCGTGCACTTCGATCATGGCAAAAGTGTGACTTACAGAGTTGTCAAAACTCACTCCTCTCTTGCGTTTTGCGGGCTAAATATCATTTGGAAGGCTGATAAACATGTTTAGACACATAAATGGACCTTAATTTGGCTTGTTATTGGAGTTCAAGTGAATTTCAAATCCTTATCACATGGGGAATTTCAGTCTCAAGTAACGAACTTTCCATCAAGTGAATGTTGTAAGGTTCACAATGTGCTAAAAAGTTTCCATTTGGAAATTTGAGTCAAAATTTATGGCATAGAAAAGTTGGTTGAAAACAAGCACATTTAACTTAGCCAAATTTCAAGTCATGAAGGATTGAAAATGACCTATAATGTCCACTTCAATTCAATGGTCTTCCAAGCATTTTTAGGTCTTGCTCCTTTAATCAAAATTGTATAGAACATCTTCAAGATTATGGTAGAGAAATAATGAACTTAAAATGATGAAAAATTATCAAGTTATGATCCTTGAAAGTTGGCAAAAAGACACTTTGAAACTTGTAAAAATTCGACTAAGTCCACAAATTACCTATAATGAAATCAAACTTTTGATGATCCTCTAAACATAATTGTCTCTTTTCATGTAAAGATAAGTTATTGGGGATGATGAGAAGAGACCATAGAAAAAAATCACTTCAAAATTTAGAAAATTGAAAGAGTTATGCACTTGTAACCATAGAATTAAGAACTTGCCAAATTAGGTCAAACAACTAGAATAAACTTTGAATCTTTTGAACTTTTATTGCAATATAAGGCATGATGAAGCACATATGACCATGAAATGATGTTATATTTAATAACACTTGATGATGAGGCTCATAGATTGATGAAAATTGAAGAAGGCATGAAAATAAACACATGAACCTATGAAGATTCTTGATAAATCAAACCACAAAACCTTGAGATGAAATTGATCAAATAAAGTTGAGAGACTATCAATACATATCACTTTGATGATATAATCATAGATTTGAAGTTCAAGATTTTTAGCTTCAATGAATGATTAATTTATTGAGGATTGATTCTTAAAACATTGGCTTAGGAGGTAACATGGATGCACTTGGATCAACACCTACAATGTTAAAAGCAAAAAAGAGAAATAAAACATCTTTTTGGATTTTGGTTAGGGATTAGCGAACATAAATAAATAAACAAACAAAAGAGTGATTGGTGATACCTCAAAGTAAAACTTAAAGAAGAGAGTGAAAGTGAAAGGAATTCCAAGGTTGTGATCTTGATGTGATGCATGATGCAAAATGATGAGGGATATTAGGGGTTAAAAATGGGGTATAATAGTGCGTCAATTTCCTTCGCATCGTCCATTCTGAATTGTTTTAGTAATTTGAGATAATACATGGTTTGACATACAAATGTTCCTTCCTCGGGTTGCTTAATTTGAAGTCAGAGAAAGTAGTTCAACTCCCCCATTAAACTCATTTCAAACTCTCCTAGAATAAGCTTGGAGAGCTTATTGAAAAGATACATCTTAGTTGATCCAAAAATGATATCATCAATATAAATTTGAACAAGTAAAATATGTTCTCCTTGACGTTTAATAAAATATCAGTGTCTACCTTCCCTTTAGAGTATCCTTGATCAAGCAAGAACTTGCTAAGTTGGTCATGTTAGAACAAGATTTAGATTCTACAATTGATCTCTGGATGTTGATGATAACAATACATATATTTTATATGTAAATAATTTTATTTATAACATATTCTTGAGTGTGCAAATAAGAAATTCTAATTGATTCAGGACTGATGTCTAAATAATAAGAAATACGTTGAGCACATAAGAAAGACTGTTCACATCCGCTTCTGAAGAAACATCAGTAGTTCTGAAGAATGTTGAATGTTCATCAAAAAGAGGATAACATGTGTACTTCTCAACAAGATGATGCTTCAGAAGTCACAAGTATTCAAGAAGAAAGAATTATTGATAAGCTGCTGCTAAATGAAAATCAAGTTGCCTGATAAACAAGCTTTCAAGTCAAATTTTAGAAGTCAAGATTTGCTCATCGAGAAAAGTTGTTGCTTATATTTACGAAAACAAAGTCAAGATTCTAAACACATCAAAAGAAAGCACTTCGAATCAAGCCAAGATTTGTTTATTAGACTACTACTTATATTTTGAAGATAAAGTCAAGATTCTAAAGACTCATATAGTTTGTGGAATGCATGCACATCTTATTAACATAAGAAGTATTCCATCAGAATAAAGGACCAGTAAAGATAGATCTTCAGGACTCATTTTTAATCAGCATCATATAGTCCATTAGAAGACAAGATCAAAATATGATACCTTCTCAAGACAATCTACTTCATTAAAAGTAACATTAATCAAAACAAGTATCATCATGAACTACAAGAGTTAATATATATACGATTACATTTCCTCAAATGGATGTATTGTGTACTATTTGTCTTCTCGATCGTTTCTAACCATTGGCGATTGTCAAGATGAAAGTAATGTGTGTACTAATACAACAATCTACTTCCTCGGCACCTATATAAGGTTCAAGCACTTCATTTGCAAATTGCGATTTGTATGCCGAAAAATATACTATTGAACAAGAATAGTAACACTACAAAATCAATCCAAGAAAGATCAAAAACACAAAGACTTTTGCTCATTCTTGAAGGTGTGAAAAACACAAGAAATGGGCAAGGGATGAATTGGTTTTAAATCCAAAAATATTTAAAATAATCCCTTAAAAATATTTTCACACTTTATAATAAAACTAGAGATACAGAAAGAAAGAACACAATATGTTTATACTAGTTCACTTGAAAACTATCAAGCTAGTCTAATCCATCCACCAAGGTGATTTTGCCTCTCTCAATCGAGGTCTTAATCCAATAATCAAACAGATTATTACAATGCACATGCTAACTGAAGTGACTAATGTATAACTATAAGACACACAAATCTTAGTCTTCTCAAGGATTCTTACCAAAGGTTCCTTAAGGAAATTCAAACAACTATTTAAGAAAGAATTTGCTTACAAGAATATGCTACATAAAGTGAATAGTAAGCAAATTTTTAGAACATAGACTTAAGAAAATAGGGCTATTAACGGTTTTGCTAGGCGTGTATGAACAATGAATTAGCAATATTTCCTTTAAGTCTTCAATCCTTTATATAGCCATTAAAATAATGTAACTGTTAGATGGCACTTCTAGAATTTCTAGAAAGATGGCGCTTGAATGAGCTACAGGGACAAGATAGTATGTTGTTTTGTTCTTTACGGTGAAATGAAATGTTTTGATTGTACTATGTACTATTGTACCACATTGCTTAGTCTTCTCAACACGGATTTCGAGGAGGCTTACATGAGCATGAGTTAGAAGGAAGAAAACAAAACTCGGGTCATCAGAACTTTAAGTCTTCAGAACCTCGTCTTTATATTCTTTTACACTTGGTGTTTCAAAACCCATTAGAACTTCAAGTGTTAATATTCATTGCTAAAACTCAAGAGCTATTGCTCGTTATTGTGTTGATATTTTGATTTGTTTGAACACAAGAGTTGTTGCTAATATTTGTGTTATTATTGTAATAGTTAGAACACAAGAGTTGTTGCTCATATTTGTGTAATCATCGAAATTGTTAGAACACAAGAGTTGTTGCTCATAGTTGTGTTAAACAATCTAAACTTAAACATCCGTGTAATCCACTTATTAGAAGAAACTTTGTAAACACATTATTTAATTGTGAGTTGATCAAGTCCTTGTCTAAGGAAAAGAGAAATCTCCTTCAAGGGACTGGGTAAGTTAAAAGCCTTGAGAAGTCAACGATAGTTATATCTCTTAGGGAACCAGGTAGGTAAAAATTATTAAGGGATAATTAACAGGGTATCATTGTATTGTGGTTAGTCACCGACGGGTAGCCTGTGTAGTTGTAATATATTGAGATTAGAGGATTAAGTCCTTTTTATAAGACGAAATCACCTTGACGGATAGACAAGAGTAACATTTTCTAAGGTGAACTTATATATACCGAACTTATCATTATTTCTCTACTTATGTACTAATTTATAATCTGATCGTTTATGGAAATCCCTTCTAAACATTTGTAAAAACATTTCTAAACGAAAAAGTTTTAAAACTCAATTCAAATCCCTCACTTCTTGTGTTTTTTCTCAGCCTTTAATTGGTACCAGTGCTCCGGCTCTGTTATTGATTTTCTAATCAAATACTTAACAGTGTAGAGAGATCCAGTTTGAGAAGAAAAAAATTAAAATGGTTGTTGCTAACACAAACGATAATTATAGATACAATGCTAAACATCCTATTTTTGATGGAGAGAACTTAGACTATTGTAGAGATAGAGTAAAATTATGAGTGCATATTAAAAGTGCAACTTCAAGAATTATCACAAAGCCGAAACTATTTGAAGGTAGAGAAAAACACAAGAAAGGGGAGTTTGAATTGTGTTCTCAGAAATTGTTTTCCTTTTGCTTGATTTTGAAGTTTATTTAAGAAGCTCTTAAGAAAGTAAAGAAAGCTAGTAAATAACACATGTATTTTATACAAGTTCACCTTCTCAACAAGGCTAAGTCTTGTCCACTCTCCTCAGGTGATTTTTCCTTCAAAAGGACCCAATCCAATAATCTCAAAGATTACAACCTCTAAGAGTCTAGAAAGACATCTTAGCCCTCTCAAGTAATTCCGCTATAACGGTACACTTGAGAATTCTCAAGTAATTCCGACTACAACTTAGTACACTTGAGGAATCAAATCTAGAAAGATTTACAATTAATTTTGTTTACAGTATTGCTTCTAAAAAGGCGATAACACACTAATATAGTTTTAGTAAAATATTACACTATCGAGCCTGACTCAATGTAAAATTTTTATTTCTAAGTGACTATTTGATACTAGGTTGTATAAGTTTGGATTCTCTTGATGTTTAGTAGTGCCACTTTGGTACTACATACTTCCATACACACACTTCTTCTTCAAGTGAATATTTCTCTTTATATAAGTTTTTTATTATCAAAGTCATTGGAGCACTTTTGAAAAATGGTATTTAATGAATTATGTATATATATTCGATAAGCGTGTGTCAATTGCAAATATCTCTTTCAATATTGAAATTCTGGCAGCAGATACTTGATGTCACGAGAATGTTATGACCGATATACGACACTATGTTAACAATTCACACATAAATCTGACGATAAAGGACACAATAAGTTGTTCACCCAGTTCGGTTCAACAAACCTACATCCGGGGCTACCAAGCGAGGATAAAGTTCACTATTAGCGATATCAATTCGAAGACCCTACGGCCAACACACATTGTGACCTTCTCACTTAATCACTACCCAATGATCATTTTACCTAAGTCCTACTTAGATATGAGTTCCTACTCATCCCCTCTATCCAGGTGATATCAACCTATTGTCTAATTGAATTATGAAGACACACTTCAAAAAAATATCTTGATCTTGCTTCAAAGCTTTCAATCAAGAGACAAACACTCGTGCTTTAAAGCTTTGAGTGATAAACTACCCTTACAGCAAATCCTAGTCCAATGCACTTATCAAATGATAGTTGTTTGGCTCATAAGAGAAACTAGAATTACACAATACCAACTGTTACAAATCCTAACAGTACACAAATAACAACATGCTATATCTTCAATAAATTCTGGAGGCGCAACTTGTTAGAGGTTCTTTTCCTTTTATAGAAGCGATCCACGAAACTTGATTTGGGCTTCCATAAAGATAGCTAGGGTTCACTTAATTTAATCCTAAAAACATGGTCTTTTCAACAACCAATTTAGGTTTAATTAAGTTTAACCTAGCAGCCACGTGAGCATGCTTTCTAATAACAGAAAAACAATATTTAGCAGCTCAACAAACTACGAAAAATCTAGGGAACAAGCATTCGAGAGAGCAGAATGTCATAACATACATTATGACATCGAGGTTTTCTAGAGAATTTCAAACACACTTTAGCTTCGATTAAATTTGTCTTTTAACATCCTAGCGGTAGGATTTATCTTCAATCTCTGAATGTCATAACATCTATCATGACATTGCTAAATCCTAGTTTTACCAAAATTAATGCCAACCTAAAAACACTAACAAACTCCCCCTTTGGCACATTTTTGGCTAAAACTACTTAACACATCAGTACCTATGCGTGAAGACAATAAACTAGTTCTAAGCTTTCCTAAGCTTCAAGTAACTAGAACTTAGAGAAGATAAATTCTACCCATACAAAAATCCCACAATTGCCCCATATACAAAATTTTAACAGGCATACAATTTCCCAAAAGTCCCATACTACTGTCACACAGTAGTTCTTCTCCCCCTTTTTAGCCATAAAGGGCCAAAGGAAACCATACAGTTGCCCAAACTTTTAATCAAACAGTACCAGAAACAATTATACCAGCATCTAATTAAGTACCAGCACTATTTTTAGGGGTACATTTTTGTCAGGACATTACAGATCTGTCAATAAGGATTACAAACATTCAAACAAAATTGGGAAAATACAAGAATTAAGCAGGCAGAAAACAATTGTGAGAAAATTGACAAAAGCAGCGAACAGGGCAAGGAGCAATATCTCAAGTGCTTTCTTCTCCGAAGAAGCACTGGAAAACATCTTGAGAACCTTCTTGACCGACCATCCGATATATCATCATCTTGACATCACCAGACATCATTATCGACTTTCTCTTCATCCTCGACCTCATGTCTGCTCTAGTTGAGAGATTAGCTCTTCGAGACTTTGCTTTCGTGCTTCAAGCTCCTTGCAAGTTGCTCTTACAACAATGACATTTGCCTTGAGAATTTTCTTTGACGGTGATGTCTCGTGAGATGTCATGACAATGTCAGGACATGCTTCCTTGGAACAATTTGTAGTGGAATCCAAGCGGGGGCTCTTGCAGTGATCTCTGTCACCAAGAATGTCTGGATGCTGATCAATTATAATTCCACACAGCAGGGAGGGAAAGGCTATTGGTCCTTTGATAGCATAGGCATTAGCATGCTTGAGTGTCGATCAAAATGTAGGATCCATAGTCAAAGTAGCACAGGTACCTCTGCATAAATGAATCTTCCCAATCCATTAGAAATGGTGGATTTGTGATTGGTTGGGACCCAGTTTGCAGCACCAATCTTATGCAGTATGGCAAATTTGACACTCAACTTGCTAGTGAGTTTTCCTTTAAAGGCCATTGTCGACTTGTTTGGCGGTGATGGTTTGACAAATCTTGTTGTCGGTTTCCTCCACTCTGGTAGTATTAGCGGATCTACCTAGGAATCTATTGATCACATTTGGAGAAAACTGACTTTTCTCCCCTCACATAAGCGTCGTAGTCATCGGAGTTCCTATCCCCCAACCATTTGAGATTGACAATAAATTCTCTCACCAACTTCATGTGAGTTTGAGAGTTTCTCCACTTTTTTCATCGATCTGCCTCCTTAATCAGGTCAATGATCTCCTTGCACTCTAAAGCACTCTTGTTCAACTCTCTTTCTAGTGCAACCCTCTTTAAACAAACATACTTCCATCTTCCAGCACTTTCAGGATGATGGAATGAGATGTTGTCAATGGCCACTTCAGGCACCATGGGCGGTTTCCCAAGAGTTGCCTTCTTCCTTGGATGAATGTCAGTGACATTTATTTCAACATCAAACTCAGAATCTTGATCTGACTCTGAAGGTTCGGGCATTTTTCTTTTCTTCACAATTGGTGTCCTCTTGGGTCTGGAGCCACCACCAACAGTTTTTACTCTACATTTCATTGTAGAGGTTCATTATGATGCATTTCTATAGAAACATTTTCATCAACCTTTTCTTTAACGGGACTCGTGAGGCAGCTTTGTTTTCCTTCCTTCTCATCCTCTTTGCAATGCTAGGATTAACATTGGCTATGAGGTCATTGTCTGAGAACTCTTCATCTAAATCAATGACCGGGGGATCAACTAAATTTTCAGAGTCTTGAACTGGAGACTTTTCAAGATTATCTCCACTAGGTTTTTCTGGAGTCTCTTCTAAGATACTATCAGAAATAGAATCTGCAGGAGTTTTATCTGAAGCACTCTTTGCAGGGGATTCCTCAAGTACACCATCAGACATCACATTTTCATTAACAGCGGGGGTTTCATTATAAACATCATCAATACTCACCGAATCTTTAGCGAAGAATCAACGACATTCTTGGAGAATCAACATGGTCACCAGATGTCTTGACATCCTCTGTGACATCTGGATCAACTGCTAAGCTAGGACTAGCAGACTTTTCATTTAGAGGGACTGAAACCCCAGGAACAGATTGGTCTTCATTGAGGATCCTGGTTACCAATCTAGCAATGGCTATATGCCCTAGACTCCTCTGTTTACCATTTAGGGAATAGAAGAGGGATGGTACAGTCTTACCGAGAAGGTGATGCTTACGTCCTTCTTGCATTCCTTGTATGCAATTTCTTGACCTTTTAAGATGCGTGGCCATTCTTGCAGAGGAGGTGATTCTCGAGCTTGACATGCATGTCATCGATATTTGCCCTAACTTCATCCATGGCGGAGATGATGAACAGATTTTTGAGAAGATGAAGATGATGAAGACATATTTTCTGGAAGATTTTGAGGAAATGAGGCGAGAATGGCGAGGTTTTGAAAGTTTCTTTTAGATGAAGGATGATACTTTCAAAAGAAGAAACTATTATATGAAGGGTCTCTTCCTATTCTTGGACCTTTTAAAATAAGAGGAAAATACTTAAATAACCTACTTATAAATACTTGAAGAAAAGATCCTTTCCATTCCTTGTTGTATGCAAGGTTAATTGCTACAATTCCTCATTTGGATAATTACCCAACTTGCCCCTTAACATTTCAAAGCGGCAGTCTCAAGCTTTAGTAAAAGTGTCCGCGATACAATGTCATGACATCTGTATGACATTGTATTGATCGACATCTGCTTCATCCGATCATCGGGAACAATTGCTACCAGTGCTATGTGATCGGTCTCACATTATCTGAGGAATACGGTTTTGCTTCTTGCTGACCAGAAGCAGGATGGTTTCTCAAGATGAACCATCCTTGAGCTTTCACACAAGCATTTATCAACACTTTCTCCACTTATTTTCTTGGACAACTTCAAGTGTGGAAGGGTGAGAGTCCTAGTGTAGCTGCCATGATTCAATCAAGCTTCTTGATATAATTCCTTGCATATTTGCTTTGTGAAGGAATTGTTGAGTCTTTCATCAATGTATGCGATATTCCTCCGATACTATGTTATTAACATAGATGGATGCCACCATGATCTTTTTCCTTTGGTGAAAGGGTTTCATTCAGGACTCCTCTCATGTATCTTTTGACAATAAGACACTTGGTTATCCTTTCATGCGGATCCTAGTACTTTGCTTGATACCTTACAAGTGGCGGATGTCTAGACAATTAGAGTGACATTCGACTTCTGTTCGACCTATACTTACCACAGTTTTTCTTTTGTCTATGAACAATCTTGGTATCCTTGACTCCCCTGAAACCGATCCTTTTCATGCTACAGGTGTGGATGACTAGATACTTGCTGCCACAACTTTACTTCCTCTTCATCTTTATGCGTGGGACTCATAGAGACCAGTGGTGCTTCGATTCCACTTGTAGTTGTCCTTTGATATGACTCCTCTCATAATCACTACTTGATCACCATTGATTACAAGAAACTCGGACTTAGTAAAGCGATTGTGATCCCATATCACATAGTGACTTATGCTAATGAGTTTGCTCAAACCTTTTACCAATGATACTCCATTTAGGCTTGGAACTCAGGACCGGTTTGTGTTTCCAATGCCTTTGATTTCTCCTTTAGCTCCATCTCAAAAGTAACAAAGTGACAGAATGAGGTTTAACATCTTTAAGAAGATTTTGTCTCCAGTCATGTGCTTGGAACACCCTGTCAAAGCCAATCTTTCTTGGTAGACACACTAAAAGTGTTAGCTACCAGGCCAGCGATCTTCTTCTTCCCTTTGTTGAGTATGATACCACATTGGTTTTAGGCTTCATAAGACCCTTGATTAGGATATCCATGAGTCTGTAGCGAAAGATTTTATGTGACCAAACCTTCACAATAATGACATCTCTATCTTTGAAGCTGTTTGTTCATGTTTCTATGATTTTGATGTTGCGCAATGTTGTGACATCTGCTTTGACATTGGTCTATTAGATTGTTCTTCCTTTTGTTATAGACAAACTTCTTAGTCTTCATATACCAGAGGCGGACTGTTCACTGGCTTGTGGTATGACATCTTCTTTGTCATTGACTTCCTAGGTTTGTTCCATTCACAGTTGTTTGCAAATTTCTTTGCGATCCACATGCTTTGAGCGGACACATTTCTGTTTTGGGTTGTGACACTGCTTTGACATTGTTTTCCTATGTCTCTTCTTCTTAATGTCACCAACAGGTTGCTTTTCGATACATATCCTAGACCATGCTTATTTCCTGCATTTTGTCAATGAAAGAATTTCTTCCAACTTATTACGGATGTCAACATTTTGGATTTAGACATCGATCAAGTTTGGAATTGACATAACAATATCACTATTGAGGTGATTTATAGTGGGCATGTTTTCCTCTTTCACGGCCTCAACTTCACATTCTCGACAACTTCTCGATCAACTTTTTACGCTCCTCATTCTGCGACATGCTTCACCATTTTTATACGACTACGTGGTTTTAGCAAGCTCTTCAAATGTCACTTTCTCATCACTAGAATCCATATCAGGTTGTACACTCCGAGGAGCAGTGACAAGTTTGACACCTTCTTCCTCGATTCACTTCACGAATCACCATCAGTCAAGTGACGACCATTCCTTTCTTTTGTTTCTTTAGAAAGGTGGGACATTCGACTCTAATATGTCAAATCCTTCACATTCATGACATTGGACTTTCTTGCCTTGACTCCTTTTCTTCGACTTGGATCTTCTCTTGGAATCATAAGATCTGCTAATGTCGGATGCAATGTCCTTGACATGTGACCTTGACTTTGGATCAATTCTCCGTCGGTTTGTTGGTATCTTCCAAGCATGGCTATAGCTTGGATATCTTCTCTTCATCTCCTTGCATCCCTCTTGAGAATTGGATACAAGTGCTATGCTTTTGTTCTTCTTGTCAGCGGTTTCATGATTCCCATCTCAAAGTCATAAGAGATCTATCGGTTCTTCAACCTTAGGTCTGATGTCACAGAGCCTCCTCTATGCGGTGACTTTCATTGCAAATCTCTTAGGCAAGGATCTGAGAATCTTTCTCACCGACTTCTCTTGACATCTTTTCACCAAGTGCTCCTGAGGCATTGACAATTTCCAAAATATTCATGTGAAATTCATGAATATTCTCATCTTCCTTCATCTTCAAATTCTCAAATTTGGTAGTGAGCATCGAGTCTTGACATCTTCACCTTGGATGTTCCTCGTGGGTAGTTAGAGGTGTCCCAAACATCCTTGGCGACTCACATTGATGAACCAATCTGAAGATATTCACATCAATACCATTGAGCAGAGCATTCAATGCTTTAGAGTTCCCTAGAGCTAGCTCTTCTTCCTCTTTGCTCCATTCCTCCTCGGGTTTCAAGGCGGTGGTGCCATCTTTCTCAAGCGGTGGGATGTTTCCATCCTTATCGATGACTCTCAAGCTTTGTCACTGATCTTAAGAGGCAACCATACTGAGGTTTCAGTAATCATAATTAGACCCATCCGAATGGGTGGTCTTCCTCCAAATCCTCCTTCTTTATCCATTCGCCGAAACTATTATCCTAGATCTCACACGAAATAACATGGGTGCACGCTCACGATGCCAATTAAATTCTGGCAGTGATGCTTGATGTCATAGAGAATGTTGTGACACGATGTCGACACTATGTTAATAATTCACGATAAGATCTGGAAGATTAAAGGACACAATAAGTTGTTCACCGGTTCGGTTCAACAAACCTACATGCGGGGCTAGAAGGGATAAAGTTCACTATTAGCGTTATCAATTCGAAGACCCTACGTGACACACCTGTTGACGCCTATCACTTAATCACTTGATGATCCTTTTATCTAAGTCCTACTTAGATATGAGTTCCTACTCCTCCCACATCACGCGATTGATATCAACCTATTGTCTAATTGAATTGTGAAGACACACTTCAATAAAATATCTTGATCTTGCTTCAAAGCTTTCAATCAAGAGACAAACACTCGTGCTAAAGCTTTGGTGATAAACTACCCTTACGGTAAATCCTAGTCAATGCACTTATCAAATGATAGCTTGGCTCGGAAGACTAAATTACCGATACCAATATGTACAAATCCTAATAGTACACAAATAACAACTGCTATATCTTCAATAAATTAAGGGCGGTACGGTTGTAAGGTTCTTTTTCCTTTTATAAAGCGATCCACGAAACTTCGGTTTTGGGCTTCCATAAAGATAGCTAGGGTTCACTTAATTTAATCCTAAAACATGGTCTTTTCAATAACCAATTTAGGTTTAATTAAGTTTAACCTAACAACCACGTGACATGCTTTCTAATAACGGAAAACAATATTTAGCAGCTCAACAAACTTCGAAAAATCGGGAACAAAGCGGTTCTGCGAGGGATGTCACCTGGATGTCATAACATCTGTTATGACATCTATTTCTGCAATTTTCGGCCTGACTTTAGCTTCCGGTTAGAGTTGTCTTTTAACATCCTAGCGGTAGGATTTATCTTCAATCTACGAATGTCATAACATCTATCATGACATTGCTAAATCCTAGTTTACCAAAATTAATGCCAACCTAAAACACTAACAAATATAATGATTACTCCATCGAGCATGCTTACTTTTTTTCATTTATCCAAGATATTTTGTTGAGATGTACCATCATTGTTTTCCTTGAAAATTATGATTGTTATTTCTTTCTTTTGAAGAACATGTCTGGATATTTCTGGTCTTTTATCAGATTTGGACATCAGACATTTTTGAGGTGTTAAGTTCGAACGAGATCAATCACTTATCTTTATTCTTCGTAGGTTAGTTAACGAGTAGTTCAGAAACTACTGTTTTGTTGTAGTGCAAAAACCTTTTTTGTTGACACTAAGTCTTATCTTCAGAATTGGAGACATTAGCTTTATTTGAGCCATAAGGCTTCTCTTTTAATTTCATATTACTCTTTGCTGGGAAGTATCATTTCTTTCTGATCAGTGGTTGTTGATATATTGATTTTAATTTCATTTCTGAAGTGTAGGTATTAATGATCCAGAAGACTTTTCTTATATAGAAACCTTCTGATGTTAAATCGCATCTTCAGATCTATAGGCAACAGTCCTATCTGAGAGACAACTTTGTTGTTGAATACCTTCTGATTATGATATCTTCATTTAATCGATCTCCTTTCTAATAAACTTATTACTGTTGAATAAGAAGTTTGAGAGGATATCATCCTTTGATATTGTCTTCTGATAAAATGCATATGATGTTTGAGTAATGGTGCATATTCCATGAATTTTGCAAGTCTTCATAAATGTGAGCAGCACTTCTGGTCTTTACTCCTGAACATCTGCGTTGGAAGCATGTTTCTTGTATATATTGATTTTAGACCTTGAGGCTTATCAAAAACTCTTTCTCCTTGGTTATTTATTTGAGACTCTTTTACTTATTGACCATTGAGTATTTCATGGAAAACAACTGATGTTGTGTTAGAAACATATTTTAATGGTTTTTCTTTACATGAGTAATGAGATTCTGATGATGTCCAGATTTACCTGCACACTTAATGAAACTATTAGTACTAATACTATTACACACAAAATATATGTTTGTTATCATCAAAACACATAGATTGGACATATATCCAAATCTTGTTCTAACATTATTCTTCTCGATTATCTCGTACAATGAAAATCAAAAGATTACAAATAGAGAAACCGCAAAGGATATTCTTGACTCACTCAAGATGACATATGAAGGAAACACACAAGTCAAAGAAACTAAGACCTTGGCCTTAATTCAAAAATATGAAGCCTTCAAAATGGAAGATGAAGAAACGGTTGAAACTATGTTCTCAAGGTTTCAAAATTTGGTAGCAAGACTGAAAGTTATGGACAAAGGGTATTCAACTGCTGATCATGCTAAGAAAATCATCAAAAGTCTTCCAAAAAGATGGAGACTTATGGTCACTACTCTCGCACTGTCCAGGGATTTAAACAACATAACTCTTGAAAATTTAATCATTTCACTTAGAAGTCATGAGATAAAGATAGAAGAATATGAACCTCATAAAAGAAATAAATCTATTGCTATGAAGTCTAGAATAGAGAGACTCTGATCTGGAAAAGAGCAAGGCTTTCCAAGTTAAAGAAATTGAAGATTCTTACAATGAAAGTTCTGACGAAGAAGACAAATTGTCACTTATATCTAAAATATTTAAGCAAATCTAGAGGAAAAGATAAGTCAATGGTCAAAGATTTAGAAATAGAAGAGATCATTTAGAAACATCTAATAGAGGAAGAGCTAGTAATAAAGCAACATGCTTTGAGTGCAATGAACTTGGACACTACATAAATGAATGTCCAAATATCAAGAAGGAGAGCACTAGAAAATAAAGCTTCAAGAAAAGCACTTTCATAGGAAAGAAGATAGGTCTCATGGAAACATGGGATGACTCTGACCCTAAAGAATCATAATAAAAAGAAGAACATGCCAATGTAGCTTTCACGGCCTCCACGTCAGAGGGATACACATCAAAAAAAGTCTGACTCTGAAGAGGTATTTTCAGAACTCTCTCATGTTGAATTAGAATTATGCTTAAAAGAAATTTTGAACAAGTATCAGAAGCTTCAACAAAATTTAAGAACCTTGAGAGGCTCATGAGACTGAAGTTTAAGAATGTGGTAATCTAGAGAAATAAGTTTCTAAACAAAAAGGTAACAATCTATTTTTAGAAAAGGAAAATGCCTTTATGAATGAAAATTATTTAAAACTTGAAGAAAATATTTCTAAAGTTCATCCATCTTGTTAAACAATCATGCATAAGAATGTTAACACTTTTCATACGTTCTTAACAACAACATGAGTAGAAGCAAATGGCTTCAATGATCTATGGTGTCATCAAAGCAAAAGAAAAGAAAGATGTTATGAATATGATAATAATAATCAGTAAGTTTCTAGAGAAAATAAACCTATATCTCCTTTTTCTTATCACTATACTTCTGCACAGACACGAAAAATTTAATACTTCACAAAAAACCAAGTTTATTAGAAACTCTGGGAGGAATAACACTGAAGTCAAATTATTATGTTAGAGGTTCAGATGGAAGATTACACTTTTTTGAAGCATCACGCATCATATATTTAGGAGTTAGTTTAAGACTTTACGGTGTTAGGACTTCATCAATGTTAGGTTTCATCCGATGTTTTAGAACTTTTGTCAATTGTTTTAAGATTTCAATTAAATAAATCCGTGATGATGATACCATGCGTGAGAATAGAGGAAATGAACACTACATATTTATTCTTATAAAATGTTATCCTTCTTATTATTATACCATGTAATTTTATAGAATGTATTCTCACCCTTTTTATGTTCTATATTCCTCATATGCATTACTACGAAAAATCGCTTTCTACGGTTAGAAATGAGATACCATCAAGTTGACCAACTCACGAGAGGTATGGTATATGGTTGTAAGTATGTTGTTTTCTACCACGAGTGTGACCGTTATGATAAACTAGGCATTGCGCTACCTATCATAATAGTTATAGTAAACAACCATTATACAATATATAATCGTTAGTAGTATATAATATTTGGCGCTACCTATCACAACAATTATAGTAAACGACCACGGTGAAAATACTTTGATTTTTTAATTTTTTCCCTATATTATAAACATGTATTTTTTGTACCTATATTTTATACATATATTACAAACCTAAATATTTTTTACATCAAAGCCAAAAATATTATTTACAAACATATCTTTATCCTTGTCATATATTACAAACATCAAAGCCAAAATCATATATTTACAAACATCAAAGCTAAAGTCATATATTAGCACCAATTTCAAGTAACACAATAAAAATAAACGTTCAACGTCTACGTATGTCTTTTAAGTTATCAGAAGAGAAATATGTCAAGTCGTTAAAGGTCTACATAAAAAGTGAAGAAAATTGAATATCAAATGATTTGGAATATAATAGCAAACCTAAACATTAATATGTTATTGTAAATATTTCATGACATAATATATATTTGATTCTAAGAATCAACAATGCCGATAAAGACAATGCTTAACAAATGTTTCATTACATAATACCCATGTTATGTGTCAGTTGTTACCTTACAAATCTTAAGGTATTGAGCACGTGTGGTAAATGAAGATGTTCCCATAAGTTAAGGATAATATTTTGAAATAAGTATTTTTAGGATTACAACCAAGGTATTTGAAATTTGGATTTGTCGAACCAAATAATTTAATGATCAATAGGAATAAGCCAAAGTGTCGAAGTTGGGCTTTGTCTACGAAGGAAGGAGAATAACAAATGACAAGATATTTGGAAATTGGTCTAGTCGACCAAAGGATGAAGGATAAGGAGAATAGTCGAATTTGGTTTTATCGACCAAAGGAATTCAAGACTTAGAAGAATTCTATTGATTTAGTCTTGCTGAAGGAAACGTTGAAACAAGCGAAGCGGGAAAATTTGAATTTTAAAGTCACCGATTACTATCAGTTTATGTTCGATTGAGCACCAAATAGGTGGAGATATAGTGGGCGATTGCCTTAAGTTTTAAACGTGTCACTAGATTATGTATCTAGGCAGCTACATTGTAATCACTATAAATAAGAATATTTAGTGTAGTTTTGGTGTTCACTTGTACTAAAATCACTTGTCAAAACTTTGTAATTTCGAGTGTAAGGAAGCAAGAGTGAAAAGTGTTTGATATATGAATCACCATTTATATTTCAATGCAAATCCTTTAATTTTCAATTGTCTTTTCGAATACTTTGCTTGTTTTCTATGTACTCTTGATCAATCTCTTTACATTATTTTCGCTTCGCATAAACGATTCAATACTTTATATCGGTCACGAGTTACTAGTCACCAATTTATTGATTCCTATTTCGTATGAACATACTTGTCCCACGAGTCACAGTTAGTTGGTCGAGCCATAGTGTGGAAACTTTTATACTTGTTCCTTATTCATAGATTTCTAGTAGTAAGGATTTCGACAAAGCAAGTGTATTTTCAAACTCTTAGCATATCTTAAGATCATTGGTCGATTTTACGAGTAACCCTTAGTTTTTAGGGCTTTGGGAGGACCAACGATTGTTTAACATTTCCACATTAAAAACAAGTGTGAGTTGTTAGTCCCACATTTCTTAGAATAGTGAAGTTTGAGCACTTTATAAGTGAAAAGACACATACACCTATCACCTTAAGGTTTTAGGTGAATATATAGTGTCTCATTCACTTGTGTGTTCTCTTGACCCAATATGGATCCTACCTGATGATGACAATGATATCAAAGTCGATGGTTCAATTAAGGGACCAACTCCTTGTATCGAAAGTCTTCCTAACGATGTGGTGGTCAGACGGCGTGCCTCGTTGTAGTGCCCATAACAATAGTACAAGTATATATGGATGAAAGAACTTCCGCAACGGGAGAACAATGAATAGAATCACACTTGAGGGGATATTGTTGTGTGAAGTGTGAGTTGTTAGTCCCATATTTCTTGGAAAAATAGAGATCGAACAATTTATTAGTGAGAGGACCCATACACCTATAACCTTAAGGTTTTGAGTGAATCGTGGTGTCTTTCAACTGCGTGTTGCTCTTTATCCAATGTAGATGCTCCCATGATGATCCAACACCATACTCTTATCCCTCTTCTGTCTCCAAGTCTATAAATTTAAATATTTTATGAATATATAACCACACATGCATGTAACTATATATGTATAAATGAATGTCAAAATAATTCACTTACAGGCGTACAAAATGTGAGCTTTTTCTAAAATTCTTCATAATATAACGTTGCTCACCTTGTGTATTGAAAATGATTTAAAACTATTAAGCGTTAACTAATTACAAAGTCAAAGAAAATATTACTAAAAGTCTCATAAACATAAACATACCTATAAATAATTTTTTCATCTTAGGTTTAAGTAGATTGTGTAAGGAACAAAATGTAGTTACCATATTCGAGTCAGAAGAGATATGATGATCAATAAAAATATTTACGGAATAAACACATGTATATATAATTAGTATTTGATAAAAAACATGGAAATTAACTATAATAGAAACACATTTTCAAACTACTCACATAGAGAAATGGTGCTAAGTAACAATC
>CM038795.1:50537572-50592551 GCA_021764765.1 Vicia sativa | reverse complement strand
TAAAGCAATTTTAAAAAGTGATCTAGAGTAACTAAGAGCCGTAGATAACTACGGATGGAGGGGTGCTAATACCTTCCTTTTCATAACCATTCTCCGAACTTAATCTAACGAAGGTCTTTTTTCGTTACTTTTACCTTCCCTTAATTGGATAAAAAAAAGTCGGCGACTCTATCCGACATTTGATACAAAATCCTACAAAGTCGGCTCACCGACATGTAATCGGGCGACTCACTGGGACACACCAAAGAGAGAATGCCTTAGGGATTTCTAGATCATTTTTGCTTTTTGTTTGACTTGTATGCTTTATCTTTTAGGGTTTGGGTATTATATTGTTGGGGATCCTACACCCGGATCCGGTTTTTTAGGTAAGTAGCATTAGATCATCGCGACCGCTAGACGATAACTACGCGGTCAACATGATACGTATGACACTTTGTCCCGATACTCTTCATTCCCAAGTCGAAGATAGTATTTGGCTCTCGCAGTGGTGTCATCAAGCGCTAACTAAACTTTTAGAACCTTAATTTCCCATCTTGGCCATTGGGTAGTGAGATGGCTGCCTGTGTAGACCGAGGTGGTTGATACCGATGCTACGCTCATTGAGATTAGACTTTGGGACATTTTGATCGACCACTGGCCGTCGTGATTGAAATAAGCTACCAGAAAGATCTATGATATGAGATTCCTAGAACCCTTACTATTATAGGACAGATGAACCAACTCAAACTTTTGGTGGGTAATCACCTATACCTCATGCAAGCCTTAAACCTAGGCTCATTGGTGAATTGTTTCAGTGTGCTAAACATGACATCATGACATCATTCGCATTGCATATCATTTCTAACTATTTCAAGGACCTAGGATTTATCTTTGCTCGCTTTTGTAGGGATTATGGCTTCTAGAAAGACTATCCGAATCAACTTCACGGTATCCCTTCTCAACTCAAAGAATTGGTTTCAGAAATTCATCAAAAGACATGGTTATTCACTTGATTTGGTTATCGGCTTTTGAAGAAGATACATGCCCTATTCAGCTCTTTGATCCAAACACCATTGCTTTACATTTCCGATTATCGTTGGTTCCTACCTTGAAGAGTCTCTAAGCTACTGGGATACCTATTCTGACCAAATGCCATTCAGTTTGGAAAAGGTTCCTAAGTTCAAGACATTGCATCGCCACATCTTAAGCCGACATTGAAGCCAATTGGGAAACCAGTGGAGTTAAGGGTTTACTTTCCAAGTTCTTAATTAAGAAAGCCCCAGAATTCCTCAAAGTTATGAGTTTCCATGCATTTGAAAACATGTGGCCTTGCTAATTTATGGTTGGTTCTATTCCTAACTTCGATCAATTCATAGATGTCAATGCCATCAAGTTGTTCTTACCCGAATCCAAGGGCCTACTTTACTTGAGACATTCTACATTCTCTCCACACTGCATTACTAAGCGACAAGGAACCTCATGTGTTGATAATTACTTTCAAGGTGGTTTATTTCGCACCCCTCCATCGCTTGAAGAATGAACAAAGGTCGAGATGGTCTCAAAGATTGATGTCACTCTCATTCGATATCCTGGAATCTTTTCTCTCAAAAGGACTTCACATTCATCGAAAGTGGAGAATTCCAATGTACCACCTTGGTATAAGGGAGGTATTACTTACAACCCTTCTAGCTAGTCACTTGGTTTGCTCAAGAGATGGTCCACATGATATGCTTCTCCAAGATATTGTGTTCGATACAATCACGATCTCCGACTACCGATTTAAGGTTTATACATGCTCGGGGCATGGTAAAGAAGACCGATACCAAGACTTTGGGGCACCGAACTCCATTCCTTGGGAACCCCTCAAATGGGTGCGAGTCGAGCTCAAAACCTCATGATGCCATTCACTGCTACCAAGAATGGAACCTGCTATAGGTGACCTTATATCGCTTCTCCATCCCGACATGCCTACCGATTTTGAAGACTCAAGAGATCCCGGATTCACCAAAGAAGAAAGGGATACCTTGAAGCTCATATGCAAGCGAGAAGAAAGTGCTAGAGTTGACCAAGCTACTTCACGAGGAGCGAAATCAACAATTACATCGGCACCAAGAGGAAGCGCCATGGGAGACTTAGAGCTTTAGGATGTTTTGTTTTCTTTTATTGTTTCGAACTATCTCTTGTACTTAAAAAAAAGAAAATAATAATGAAAAAGTACTAATAAATGTTTGTTCATTGCTTGTTTAACAAATTTAAATCTCTAAGGTCCTTGAAAACATTGCATTGCATTCGCGTAAACATTGCATAGATAGCATAACATTGCATCATGTACATTGAGATTGGTTTTTCATTTGCTCGCTATTTATTTTAGCAATGGCTCGAACAGATCACAAAGATCTCCAAGCTCGAATGCTCGGCCAGCAGAGTTCACCAACTTGGTCCAAGGCCAAGAAGATTTCAAGAAGCCCAACAAAGAAGAAGGTTGGGCTCCCAACGGGTAGACGTCAAAAGGGGTCCAAGTGGTCACAGATTGAGCTCAAGGAAGTGTCCACTCGAGGGGAGTACCAAGGGTGATGAAGGTGAGCGCATGAGCCAAAGAAAAGAGGAGAGGATTCGATTATAGCCAATTGATGAAGATGACAAGTACAAGCAACTCAAGACCGTCTGAATGCCGTGGAAAACTCAAGATGTCCGGCTGAATTTGATGATCCGAGTCTTGTTCCTGTGTTGGATTCCTCCCAAGTTCAAAGTTCCTACTTTGCTAAGTATGATGGCATGTCTTGCCCAAAGTCGATTGAAGTCCTATGTCCGTAAGATCAATCCCCACAATCGATGACGTAAAGTCAGGATGCACTATTTTCAAGAGAGTTTGTCCGGAACCCGCTTGAATGGTACTATCACCAGAGAATGACCGTATCCGCATTGGAGTGATTTCAGCGATGCTTTACGCATGTATGAGTACAATGTGAATTGACACCCACCGCATGCAACTACAAAGCATGTCTATGGGTCGTGACGAGAAGTTCAAGGAGTATGCCTCGTATGGAGAGATCTAGCAGCAAGTAGTTCAACCACCCTTGTCCAATGGGAGTTGGTTGATATGTTTATGGGAACACCGACAGCCCATTCTTCAATCATCCGATTGAAATTCTTCATCCTGACCGTTCGATTGATGACAAGCAGCGATCAAGTGGGTATCAAGAGGAAGATCCATGTAGTCATCTTCAAATGTCAAGAGATCTTTGGTGCTAAGAAAGAAGCCAATGTCAGGTATGGTCGTAAAAGCCGAGCCAAGACCGACCGTGCTCAATCTGGGGGGGCTTGTGATCTCCAATCCTACATCGACAACCTCAAGACAAACGCAGAACTAACGCCACGAAGACAGCTACGAAGATCAACATGCCATTGTCGCAAGCCTTGCAACACATGTTGAAAGCATAGTGATTACTTGAGGGATCCCCCAATGTCAACACTTCTCCAAAGTACAATCCTAATGCTATGTGCTTACCATTCCAATAGCCTGTAGCACCACATCGACAATTGTCGGGCTCAAGAACAAGATTCAAGATATGATTAAGCTAAGCAGATTGAATTTGATCCTCCCGCTGAGACCGAATGTGATCAACGCGCCTATGCCTAACCATGACAAGAGTTCCAATGTCAGGTGACGATACTTATGTTTCAACATAGATGACTTGACCATTCCTCCGATGATCAAGTAAGAAGAATTTGCAAGTTTGTCAACCAGATGCCCAAGAATTGCTGCTGGTGCCGCTCCGCACCGATGGTTGTGCTTGGTTGAGAAGACGGTTCAAGGCATGATGGATAAATCGTGAGATACTATTTCAAAACCACCCGTGCGTAAGTCAGTGAAGAAATGTCTGTCAAGATCGACAATGCGTAACGAAACCGCACCATCTGTGGGATACCTTGGGGCAGCCAAGTGGAAAGTATGATTACATGGTGAAGTACACCGCCCTTGATAGCTTACAAGATTCCTATTGAAGATGTTAAGGCAACCGGGGGTGGGTGACTTCCTAAGACTATGCTGATGTTAACACAATAAGGATTTCCTCTCACGATCCTGTGCCTAGAGGCACCTCTCATTATCACTTCAAGACCTGTTCCATATTCCTCTCGACAAAGCTATCCCTTGGAATTATGGAGTCGATGTTTACTATCATGGGCCAAGCAAGACCTCCGACTATGAAGATCTTACCGTGAAGTTACCATTCGACATTGACAACATCAACGGATCAAGTAAGGTGACCAACCGAAGGGTATTTCTCCGATATCTCTCCAAAAGACATCATGACCTCGCATTCCGCCTACTCAATCAATATCCCCTGCTAGAGGAAAGAACTGGCTCATCCCCGCTCAACCGTATACCAAAGGAAGTTATCAAGACACTCCAAACAAGAAATGGAGGAAATTCAAGATCATCAAGAAGAGTGACTACAATGTTGTGGAACAATTAGGACAGACCGCCCAAGATTCCATGCTTGCTCGTTGTGCTCGAGGCTCATGCTAACGCCTTGGTAAAGTTTCAAGAATGCCTCATGTACCGCAAGACACTACCACCGATCAATCTCAAGTTTGTATTGCTAGCCCGCCGCCAACAACGCCTAGGCTTCTCCGATGTCGATTTGACTCTCCTAAAGAAACACAACAAAGCCTTGCACATCTCTCGTTGGAATGTGGGCACTACATTGTCTCATGTTTTGTGGATACCTGCTCGCCTCAATATCCTTCCAAGATCGCTTTTGATCGACTTGATGTCGAAGGGTTGGTTCTCGAGACCCGGACATTATCGTGAGAGCTTGATGGTTCTAAGCGCACAGCTTGAGAGCTCACTGTGCCTAAAGTCGGTTCACCATCCACCTCTTTGTCACATCCGTCCAAAGGTACTCTTGCCTACTTGGACGCCCTTGGATACATGGGGTGCGTTTATATCACCTTGCATCGTAAGTTGAAGTACCCGTGAAAGGGAAGGTTGTCACAAAGATGTGGTGAAGAAGAGTATATGGTCACCATCTACAGCCATTCCGATACCTCGAGAGGGGTGAATTCTTCGAGACTCTCGCTGCTTTTGAAACAATCCCGAGTCATGCCCTGACTTCCAACACCCTCAAGTTGCTAAAGTTCCAGGATGGCCTCACTTGAAAGATGCTCAAGCCATCATGAACAAGGAGTATATTTGGGACGGCCCCTCGATCTTTCCAAATCGACAAGACCGGGTTTAGGCTTCACCATCAAGGGTCAAGATGATACCGCGAACGCGGCCGCCAACTTCCTTTCCGTGATCAGCCGTAGTGGAATCATGCAGACATAACGATTTCGAAAACATCGCAAGTGGATCTTCCTAAATCTCGATCATGGGCTCAAGAATTGGAAGATCAAGACGCTATACCAATCTCCTTTAGCTCGAGTAATTGCTTTTGTTTTGTTTTGCTTTTCGTATTTCTTTATGTTTTGAACAATAAACTTTGAAAGCTAGTGCCTTGCCCGGCATCATGGCTCGCTTTGTAGGGTTATTATTCCGTCATTGCGTATTTTCATTCAATAAATTTGGACTTTTGCATTCAATTGTTTGTTTTCTTTCTTTTACTTTATCACCTTCAAAAAGCTATGTGTTTTTACACACACCACGTGATACACCGCAGTAATCACCCGAATCTCGTTAATACACTATGCTAGTGCTAAATATGACTTCGATAATCCGATCTACCAAGCCAAGACGAAGTGAGGAAGATTGTGAAGTGCTGTGGAGAACTTGCCGATCAAGCAAGCAATATACATACCAAGAGGCAAGTCGAGGTTGTGAATTTAAATCACGAAGATGTAAAAGAGATCAAGATAGGAGCGGGTCTGAGAACAAAGGTTAAAGAAAGGTTGGTTCAGATGCTACGAGACTATTGAGGTTTTTGTCATATAATGTAAGACATGCCGGTTTTACATTGATATTGTGGTACACCGCCGTCACAAAAGAAGGTTTTCTCCTGAAACAAAAGGTCTGGTCAGATGCGTCCGAGATGTCGAGAAAATCAAAGCCGTTATGAAGCGCTCAATCGTTTCCTAGCCGTATACTTCCTATCCTGTAAGTTAATGTGGCCCTGCCAAGAAGGATGGTAAGGTACGAATGTGTGTGATTACGTAGATCCGAACAAAGCAGTCCGAAGATGATTTCTACCCTCATATTGATGTTCGCTGACAATACCGCCAAAGATAAGGTTTTCTCCTATGGTGGTTTCTCCACAATCGTATCAAAATGGCCTCAAGACATGGAAGACTACTTATATACAAAGCGGGCACTCGATCAAGAACGAGGGCGCCACTTATCAGCTGTTACGGGTGACATTATTTCATGACATGATTCATCATTTAGATGAGGTCTACGCCGATTTACATGATAGCTCGATCACAAATCAAGAAGAACATCTTGATCACTTGCGTAAACTGCTGACAGTCAGCATGACGAGACTTAATCCCAACAAGTGCACCTTGGAGTCGATCCGAAAACTCCTAGGGTTTGCTGTCGTGGAAAGGTATTGAGGTCGATCCCGCCAAGGTTAAAGCTATTCAAGATGCTAAACTCCCCGCATCGAGAAGGAAGTCGAGGTTTCGCCGATTGAATTACATTGCTGTATCTATTGCACACCTAACGCTACTTGTGAGCCAATCAAGTTACAGAAAGATCAAGTGGTGGAATGGAACGACGACATGTGATCGCTTTTGACAAAATCAAGGAGACCAATCCTCCTATTCCGATGCCACCAACAAGGAAGACCTCTTATCATGTACTTAATAAAGCAGTTAGAGAACTCAATGGGGGTGTGTTGGGGCAACATGACGAGTCTCGTCGAAAGAGCATGCAATATACTACCTTAGCAAAGTTTCACCGACTGTGAAACAAGATACTCGCAGCCTTGAGAAAACTTGCAACGCTTGGCTCGGGCCGCCGACTAAGACAAGATATGTTGACACACTACCTTGTTGATTTCAAGATGGATCCGATAAAATACATCTTTGAGAAACCAGCTTTCCGGAAGAATAAGATGGCAAATGATCTTGATCGAATATGACATCCAAAGACACTTCTAAAATGATCAAAGGAAGCGTAGTACCATCATTTGGCTCATCGCCGTGGATGACTATCACCTATGCGTCAATTTTATGAAGATGTTTTACTAGTTACAGATTATGAAGAACCAGCCGCACGAAGGACCCGAATAAGGATCCCGGGATATGGTTTTTGATGGAGCCTCAACGACTTGGCAATGGCATCATATCCCTACAAAGTGACATACTTTCACCGCCAGACATGTTTCAGCAATTGCACAACATACGAAGTACAGAAGCGCATATCATGGGTCAAAGCTCATTGACCTTAAGAATCAAGTTCTTACAAGTGTATGGAGACTCCTTTAGTGATCACGAAATTATGGCGAGCGGATATGGGCATCCAATCTCATTCCAGATCGAGAGCATGTTCAAGTTTGATCCCTATCAAGAGATTACTTTTGATCATATTCCACGAGAAGAGAATCAGCTTGGCGACGATTGGCTACTATATCGCCTATGTTCGGTTAGACGGACAACGAGATTCCCGATCATCATAGAAGTTCACTAACCAACAGATGTTGTGAGCTTGATACAGTAAGAGAAACCTTGGTACTATGATGAAGAGGTATCTTGAGACTCTATCCTAGGCATCTCGTTAATGATAAGAAGTTCATGAAGATTGCATCCAAATTTTTCCTCAAGAACGACATCTTATACAAGCGAACCATCGACTTGTGCTTACTCACGTAGGACCCAGAAACAAAGAATGCTAAACATCATGGAAGAGTTACACGCATCGAAAAACCCACTCTGGACACACTATGGCTAAAAAGATTTTGAGAAAATGTTACTATTGGTCCACCATGAAGTCGATTGTCGCCAGCCGATCTTGTCGGTTTACGTGACAAAGTGCACGACCTCCATCTCGAATGTTTTAACTTCTCCTGGCCTTCGCGATGTGTATTGATATTGATCGGAGAAATCAAGCCCACCGCTCAATGGACATCGCTTTCATCCTCGTGGCATTGACTATTTCACCAAGTGGTGTAAGCTCGCATCTGCTACCAAGAATGTCAGGTTCGATTCATCAAGCATAATCTTATCATCGTGGCACTCCGAAAGGATTATCACTGATAACTTCCAATCAACAACAAGATGATCACCGAACTCGCACGCAGCTCAAGATCACATCATAATTTTCCATATCGGCCTATGATGAATGGCGCAGGAAGCCGCCAACAAGAACATTAAGAAGATTATACGTAAGATGATGTTGACTTACAAAGATCCGCATAGATGTTACCATTTGCTCTTCATGGTTATCGACCACAAAGACGAACATCAATGGGGCAACCCCTTCTCTCTGATACGGTATGGAAGCCGCCTTACCCATCGAGGTTCGGGAGCATCTCAACCGAGTCCTGTGGAGGCAGAGTTAGATGAAGACCATCATTCGACATCGCTTGACCGTATCAATTTGATCAATGAGAAATGACTGGCCCATCCGCCACGGACAGATTTATCAAACGAATGATCGTAGCATTTAACAAGAAGGTCAACACCGAGCCTACCAAGCCTGGGTGATCTAGTAGCTGCCGTGATCATTCTTCAAGGTGATCCCAGGGCAAATGGACCCACCTACAGGGACCGCTTGTAGTCAAGATGATTTTCCTAAGGGAGCTATGATACTTAGCACCATGGATGGTAAGACTTCTACACCCCGTGAATGCGCATATAGTCAAAAAATACTACGATAAAGAGAGACCCGCTAGGTCGGCGAACCTAGGCAAAATAAGGGCATCCCAAGAGCCAAAAGGTTCGCAAAATTATGATATATGCAAAACATGTACACCCGCAAGTCAAAAACCGAAAAGGCTATTGGCAAAAAGTGTATCCCGGTAGACTCAAACCCGAAGGCTATTTAGGCAAAAGTTAGGATTTAAGCGTTACCATGTCTCTTCCAGATCACCTTTTGCATCACTACGACGCAAGATCAAGATTCAAATGGCGAAGATCACCACTCACTTTCTACCGACAAAGAAGACGATAGTTGAAATATACGAAAGCATAGTTGAACTAACGTGATTGTTTCCATAGCTTTTTACCTTCTTATATAAAACTACTTGGCACACGCCACCTTTCAAATAAACGCAAAATTCTTTCTCTTTATAATTTCTCTCGTTGTTATTATTTGCAATCCAACAATTGCTTGAATGACTATACGCATTTGACAATAAGAATCTAATCACAAAACATACTGGTGATGAATATGCAAAAAGTACTTACTATGTGTTCCGTGATTGAGGATGATTTGACGTAAAGTCACCAAATGATCTCCAAAGGTGTCACCACAACACACCTTCCCCATCGGAGTATATGTTAAGCAAGGATTCCACTCAACCGAGCAAAGCACACTCGGCCTCCAAGCAAAGAATACCTCATCCCAAATAAGGTATTCATCCCCACGGATTGTCTCAATCCTTCCCCTTCTCCCTGAAGCAGATCCGCATCAACTGGTTTTATAGCATCGGAGGAAACATACACCTTTATTCTCACCTGAGGTTACAACGGACCCACTCTTCTAGTCCTACCTCTCGAAGAATTATCAAATGCCTCCAAATGAGATCTACACTTAATCCCCAGAGCGCCTCTAAATTTCCTCAAAGGGATCTACATACATCTCAATGACCTCCCGTGATTCTCCTCAAATAGGTCTATGAGATCTCCAACAACTAGCTTCTAAATCTCTACCTTCCTCAACAAGTCTAGGCCCAAGACTTTCGATAAGTGCATCGGAGGAATCCAGATATCTTTCTTCTCCCAAAGCGGGTCCTACCCACACCTCCAGGTAGTCAAATCCTCAAATGTAATATCCGTGATTTTCTTCAAGATGGATATGTTTTGAAATATCACAACATCTATCATTCATACATTACCTCATAAAATCATTTTATATGCCATTCATATACACTATCATGCATCATACTTTGCATAAAACTAACGAATATTCTATCAAAGTTTCTGTTTCTTCTTCCCAAAACAGTGCACCAATACTGACGAAATAAGTCCTGGATTGCCCCGAACCGATCGAAAACTATCTCGAAGACCGCCTCGGTTGTCCTCCACGACCGTCCAGATTAAGCCCCGAACCGACGGAAAACTATCCGAAGACCACCTTTTCATATCCTTCCGATAACAGTAATGGATCAACACCATGCACAATAACATTCCTAGCTTACTTTTGCCAACTACAATCTCGTAGTAATCAGACAAGATTTATTCTGATTATCAACAAAGAACTACGTAGTCAATTGCATTACCCACACTGGATGGCATCTAAGCCCATCTCCGACCATTTGTCAACATCTCTTCACTCTTAATGTTGCATATATGGTTAAAAATCAACATACCAATAACTTGGCTTAAAGTGAACACAAGTCAACGCACGGCTCTTCTCGGATGGCATCTTAAGCCCATCTCCTCCGCTTGTGAACATCTACAGTAGTCAACATACGACTCACCCCCGGCATCGACCTTCCAGATGGCATCCTGCCCATCTCCGCTAATTCTCCTAATAACATTCTCGAGTCTAAGACGACTTGCTCCCGCCGGTTCCAACTTCTCCAAATGGCATCCGAAGCCCATTCCCGATCGCCACCAACAGCTGTGCAAATTGTGTGCATTGAGTGTTCAATCATCTTCACCTCCAGTCACGAAAGACAAGCGTCAATCTAACCCTCCAAGATAAGAAGATCGAACATGGCAGTCATACCCAAAATTTGCCTCCATCTACTCAAGAGATTTCATACATATATGCTCAAGGATCTTCAAGAGTCGATCGACAACTCTCTCCTAGACAATCAACCCAAACTAGGGTTTGGTATCTCCCAAGTCAAGATGGATTTCCAACATCCCTCAATGGTCTTCATGCCTCCTTATGCTTCAAAGATTCTCCGTCAAGTTTCAAGCCTCACAAGTCAAGTTTCTTCAAGCAATTGCTCAAATGGTTGAAAATCGTATTGGACAAAAGTCAACATGGTCATTACATACAACCATAATTTTTTGGTCAACATCCTCATTTTGAAGTTACATTCATCATTTGATCAAGGGTTGATCATGATTCATCAAGAAAACTCAAGATTTGCTCAAAAGTCAAACTTTCTAAATTAGGTTTCTAGGAGAAAAGTCAACTCGAACTTTGACCGATCATAACTTTCTCATACTTTCTCGTAAATTTTCCCACCAAAGCTTGTTTTGAAGGAAATTCAATTCTACAACTTCATGTCTCACAAGAATGTCCAAAAATGTTTATTGGAGAGGTATAGCTCAAAACATTACAGGTCATTTCAAAGTCAACAAAAAGTCAACTTTTTGTTTTGAAGATATATTGAGCATGATAATCTAATTGAGATGAGACCAAAGACATTGTTTAGAGGACTCTAGAGCTTTCAAAAGTCCAAGAACACTCAAAAATGTGGAAACCAAGGTTACACCATTCACAAGTCACAATTTTGGAAGAATGCACAAGAGAGATACTTCAAAAATCAAATCTTTGCAAATGGGCCTACTTTTCTTCATCCTAACTTGTTCCTCATGCAATTAGGAATGTCCACCCGTTATTACGAATTTTGATTTATTTTCTATTTAATTTGTAATTTATTCATTTAAATGCAAATTAAATCTCAAAATAAATTATAAAATCAAAATTAATTGAAGATTGATTTTATTGTTTTCTGTGATCCAATCAACCCATAAATGCCAGCAATTTCAAAATTAGATCAAATTTATAAGATTTGGGATTGAAAATTGACAGTTTGAAAATTTGATTTCAATGAGAATATCAAATTTGATCATTGAATGTTGATCAATTCTTTCCAAATTCATCCCAAATCCATCCAAGATATATATACTTGATGCATCCAACGTAAGTGACTCAAAATTGCTCTATAAACCCTAATCCAAACTCAAAACTGCACTCTGAACTGCAACCCTAGTTTCTGGTTTATCTACCCAATTCCTCTCTTCCATGTCTCGAGGTTCTCAGAATCGATCCAGCTCCTTACAACTCTCAAAAACATCAAGAATCGAGACAACATTTATTCGGGTTTGTCATATTTTTTCAAAATTACTTCTATCATTCATGCACTTTTAAAATGTTTCTGTGGGTTTGTTTTATGTTTAGATGGAAGTTTGCAAGCTTTTCTCGTATAGTTTGATTGAATTATCATATCAAATCAACTTACCATAGCTAGGGTTCCTATGGGTTCAATCAGATCCGCGAAACAGACAAATTGGACAAAACGGTCACCACCATCATGTTTAGAAGAGGAATCCAATCAACCATGCCTTAGAATCAATTTATATTACGTGTTTGCATTTTTGATGTTTGGGTTGTATCAGAAGGCCGCTTCCGAGGCCGACTTAAAAATGCCCGGACCAAAACAAGAACGATGAAGTTTCATGCTGCGATTGAGTAACCGGAAGTTATCATTAAAACCGTCGGTTCGCTAAAGATTACGCCCAGTCGACATGGCAAAGGCGGTCGGGGAAAGAGATGTCCTGTGGTTCGATCCCTGGCTACATTGATTTGTTACGTTTGCAAACTTTTTCTATTTTTCTTATTCATTAATACTTTTCAACAATTAATTTATTTTCAAATTTTATTTGCATTAAAAATTACCAAACATTTTTTCTTTTTACATTATTTCTATAAAATCTTTATTTAATTTAGTAATTTAAAAAATATAATTTTGTAAATATATTATTTTATTTATATTTTTGCATTTAATTCACTTTTTAATTGCATTTAATTATTAAATCTTTTCCAAAATCCAAAAAATGTTTTAATATATTTATCTTATTTCTATATATAATTTTCTCAATTAAAATTTGCATTTTCTAACATTTTTCTATTTTATCATATTTTCCGATTTTCTTATTCTTTCACAAAGTTATCCGATCTGGACGTTTCTTTATCGCTTTATTTTTCCAATAATGTATTTGTTCATGGGTTGTAATAGAATTAGGTTTTATTTTCCGTGAAGTTTAAATTATGTATCTGCCCCAAAGCCATGTATGATTTACCTTTCCGAGATTTTACATTCCGTGATTTTACATTCCGCACCCTTATCAATTGCAGTAATTAGGCGTATGGCAAGATAATAATTGGACATAGCTCACTAATCTTCAAGATATATTCTGAATTTGATACACTTCTTTTCACACACGACCCTTTAGGGTACTCGATGCCTTCGATTTCCAATGGTCATGTCCTCGAACGTGAGGTATTCTAGCACCGCTGTTTCAAACAAATCATCATAGTCCTTCGATAAAGATCATAAGACCCACGATGTCGCCCGAATACATGATCTTGACCGATTGCCTAAGAAAATGATGATACCTTCAATGTGCTAGGATACTTCCTACAAGTTGCTTTCTATGACCATCCGATGTCCCTTCGAATGTCCCGCTTACATCCAACGAACCAGCTACTCACTAACTAATGGTATGCTAGCTTATTCTAAAGGAACAAGTACAAACAAACGACTAATTCTCGAAAGTGGTAATAAGTCTTTAGTTGCCTCTCAAATGCTTTTCACACCACACACTTTTTTTCAAAGTTCAAATTATTTCTAAACAAAACAAAATATTTCCGAACACTTGTATACACTCCTGCTAGTCATTACAAAGTCAAAGCGTAAATGCCTCTTTTCAAAACATTTTTTCAAACACATGTAAAGCAATTTTAAAAGTGATCTAGAGTAACTAAGAGCCCGAGATAACTACGGATGGAAAGGGGTGCAATACCTTCCTTTTCATAACCATTCTCCCGAACTCGTAATCTAACGGGTCTTTTTCTCTTACTTTTACCTTCCTTAATTGATAAAATAAAAGTTTGCATACTTGCTATCCGCACATTTGGATACAAAATCCTACAAAGTCGGGGTCACCGACATGTAACCGGGCGACTACTGGGACACACCCAAAAGAGAGAATTGGCTTGGTGATTTCTTTGTAGATCATTTTAACGCTTTTGTTCGACTTGTATGCTTTATCTTTTAAGGTTGCTTCGGGTATTATATTGTTTGGGGATCCCACCCGATCCGGCTCCTTTAGGTAAGTAGCATTAGATCATCACATCGCTGACGACACCATGGGCCAACATGATGGCTACGTGCGGCTGACACTGTTGTCCCGATACTCTTCATTCCCAAGTCAAGATAGTATTGGCTTCGCAGTCACAAGCCGCCAACTAAACTTTTAGAACCTAATTGACCCATCTTGGCCATTGTAAAGCAGAGATGGCCAGCTTTGGTGTAGACCAGTTGGTTGATACCGATGCTACGCTTATCAGATTAGACTTTGGGACATTTTGATCGACCACTGTCAGATTGAAATAAGTTTCACGAAAGATCTGTGATATGAGATTCCTGTAAAACCTGCTACTATTATAGGACAGATGAACTAACCTGAATTTTGGTGGGGTAATCACCTATACCTCATGCAAGCCTTAAACCCAGGCTCATTGTAGAATTGTTCAGGTGCCATGACATCATGACATCATTCGTATTTATATCATTTCTAACTATTTCAAGGACCTGTGGATTTATCTTTGCTCGCTTTTGTAGGATTATGGCTTCTAGAAAGACTATCCAATCAACTCACGGGTATCCCTTCTCACCAAAGAATTGGTTTCTTAAATTCCACCATGCTCACCATCAAAAGACATGGTTATCATTGATTTGGTTATCTCCTGCTTTGAAGAAGATAATGTACGTCCTATTCCGCTTCTTTGATCCAAAACACCATTGCTTACATTTGTGATTATCATTGTTCTTACTGAAGAGTTCTCTAAGCTACTTGGGATACCTTTCTTGACCAAATGCCATTCACCGTTTGGAAAAGGTTCCTGGCACGAAGACATTGCATCGCCTTACACCTTAAGCGCTCGTATATCAAGCCAATTGGGAAACTAAGGAGCTATGGGTTTACTTTCCAAGTTCCTAATTAAGAAAGCCCAGAATTCCCAAAGTTACGAGTTTCCATGCATTTAAGATTAAAATTTTGCTAATTTATGGTTTGGTTCTATTCCCTAATCCTGGATCAATTCATGGGATGTCAAGCCATCAAGTGCTGTTCTCACCTGAATCCAAAGGCTCACTTTACTGGGGACACCCCGCATCTCTTCCAACACTGCATTCACTAAGAGACAAGGAACTCTCATGTGTTGTATAATCAAGCATTTAAGGTGGTTTATTTCGCACCTTCCATCAGTTTTGAAGAACGAACAAAGGTTGAGATGGTCTCAAAGATTGATGTCACTCTCATTCGATATCCGCTGGAATCTTTTCTCAAAAGGACTTCACCTTCATGAGCTGCCAGGAGAATTCCTAATGTACCACCCTTGGTATATGGGAGGTATTACTTACAACCCTTCACTAGCTCTACGCCGCTTGGTTTTGCTCAAGAGATGTCCACGTGATATGCTTCCCTCAAGATATTCGGTTCGACTACAACCACGATCTCCGCATTACCGACGAAGGTCTATATGCTTGGGGTATGGTAAAGAAGACCCATACCAAGACTTTGGGCATCCGAACTCATTCCCGGAACCTTACCTCAATGGGTAGAGTCGAGCTCAAACCCTCATGATGCCATTTCACTGCTTTTACCAAGAATTATGTGAACTCAAGTATATAGGTGACGAATTCTATGTCGTTTCCATTCCGACATGCCTAACGATTTTGAAGACCAAGAGATCCCGGATTCAAATTAAGGAAGAAGGGATACCTTGAAGCCTGGCATATGCAAGCTTAGAAGAAGGTGCCAGAGTGACCTGCTTACTTAATGAGAGCGAAGACTAGAATTATTACTGCACCAAGAGGAAGTCATGGAGACTTAGAGCTTTTAGGATGTTTGTTTCTTTTATTATTTCAACTATCCCTTGTACTTAAAAAAGAAAGAAGAATGAAAAGTACTAATAAATGTTTGTTCATGCTTGTTTAACAAATTTAAACTTTAGGTCCTTGAAAATATTGTATTGTATTCAGATAAACATCGAGAGTATACTGCATCACAAAACATTGAGATTATTTTCATTTGCTCGCTATTTATTTTAGCGTAATGGCCTTGAACAAAGATCAAAGATCTCCAAGCCTTGTCACAGAGGTTCACCAACTTGGTCCAAGGCCAAGAAGATTCAAGAAGCTCATCAACAAGAAGAAGCATTGTCTCCTGGCCACGGTGCTTCAGTGGGTCCTAAGGTGGTCACTGGGACGAGCTCTCTGGAAGTGTCCATACCGAGGAGTACCAAGGGTGATGAAGAGAGCACGGAACCAAAGAAAGGAGGAGATGACCATTCGATTATAGCCAACACTGATGAAGATGACAAGTACAACTCCAAGACCGTCTCAATACTGGAAAACCTCAAGATGTCCGGGGAATTTTGATGATCTCGAGTCTGTTCCTGTGTTGGATTCCTCCCAAGTTCAAAAGTTCCTACTTTTGCTAAGTATGATGGCATGTCTGCCCAAAGTACTCAAGTCCTATGTCCAAGATCAATCCCTAATCACCGATGTAAAGTCAGGATGCACTATTTTCAAGAGAGTTTGTCCGAACCCAGCTTGAATGGTACTATCGCCTAGAGAATGACCGTATCCGCATTTGGAGTGATCGGCTGATGTTTTCTGACGCAAGATGAGTACAATGTCAATTGACACCCACATGCAACTACAAAGCATGTTCCATGGGTCGTGACGAGAAGTTCAAGAGTATGCTCGTGGTGAGAGATCTAGCAAAGAGTTCAACCACCCTGTCCAATAGGGAGTTGGTTGATATGTTTATGGAACACCGATAAGCCCGTTCTTCAATCATCCGATTGAAATTCCTCATCCGGATTCACCGAGTTGATATTGACAAGTTGTTTAATGGAGCTCGTATCAAGAGGAAGATCCATGTAGTCATCTTCAAATGTTACGAAGAGATCTTGCTAAGTAGGCTAATGCCGTATGGTCGAAAAGCCGAGCCAAGACCGATTGTTCAACTCGGGGGCATTGTGATCTCCAACCTACATCAAGACAACCTCAAGACATGTCACAGAATAACGCGCCACTAAGATGCATTTAAGATCAATATGCCATTGTCGCAGCCTTGCAACACATGTTGAAAGCAGAGCAGATACTGAGGATCCTCCTAATGTCAACACTTCCTCCAAAGTACAATCCAAATGCTAAGTGTGCTTATCATTCCAATAGCCTCGTGGCACCACTAATCGACAATCGCTGGGCTCAAGAACAAGATTCAAGATATGATCAAGCTAAGCATTGAATTTGATCCTCCCGTTGAGACCAATGTGATCAACGCGCTATGCCTAACCATGATAAGAGTTCCATGTCACAGGATTATACTTATGTTTTCAATATAGACGACTCACCATTCCTCCTGAAGGACTCGTTAAGAAGAATTTGTTGCGCCGGTACAATCCAGGATGCCCATAGAATTGTCGCGGTGCTCGCCCCACTGATGGTCAGTGCTTGGCTGAGAAGACGGTTCAAGGCATGATGGACAACCGTGAGATACTATTTCTGAAACCACCATGCGAAGCCGGTGAAGAAATGTCTAAGTCAAGATCGACAATGTAATGAAACAACCATCCGGTGGACACTGGGGCAGCCAAGGGAAAAGGATTACATGGTGAAGCAACGTTCTAGAGCTACAAGATTCCTTTGAAGATGTTATGTAACCCAGGGGTGACGATTTCAAGGCTATTGAGATGTTAATAATAAGGATTTCCTCCTCACATCATGTGCCAGAGTGGCGCCTCATTATCACTTCTCCAAGACCGCTCCATATTCCTCCGACAAAGCTATCCCTTGAACTATGGAGTCGATGTTTACTATCATGGCGCCAAGCAAGACCCTCTGACCATCAAGATCCTGACCGCTGGGTTACCATTCCCGATATCGACAACATCACCGGATCAAGTAAGTGACCAACTTTAAGGGTATTCTCTCCAAATCTCTCCTCCAAAAGACACGCGACTCCAGCTCGCATTCCAGCCTACTCAATCAATATCCCAGCCAGAGGGAAAGAACCAAAGGGCTCATCCTGCCAACCGTATACCAAAGGAAGTTGTCAAGACACCCAAACAGAAAAATGGAGGAAATTCAAGATTATCAAGCAGTGACTACAATGTTGTGGAATCTTAGGCAGATCTGTCCAAGATTCCATGCTTGCTCCGCTTCTCGCCCGAGGCTCATGCTAACGCTGATAAAGTTTCAAGAATGCTCATGTACCGTAAGTACACCATCAATCTAAAGTTTCAGCTAGCTGGCGCCAACAACGGCCTAGGCTCGATGCCGATGTTGACTCCTCCGAAAGAACATAAACAAAGCCTTGCACATCTCTCGTTGAATGCAAGGGCACTACATTGTCTCATCGTCTTGCTGATACCGGCTCGCTTCAATATTCCAAGATCGCTTTTGATCGACTTGATGTCGGCGGTTGGTTCGAGACCCAATGACATTATCGTGAGAGCTTTTGATGGTTCTAAGCGCACGCATTGGAGAACTCACTCAAGTAAAGTCGGTTCCCGACTTTTGATTCCACTTTCTTTGTCATGGACATCCGTCCGTACTCTTGCCTACTTGGACGCCCTCGATACAATGGGCAGGCCACTTCTACTCACGAAATTGAAGTACCCGAAAGGGAAGGTTGTCAGTGAGTGAAGAGTACATGCCATCCAAGGCCATTCCGATACCTGAGACAGGGTGAATTTCTCGAGACCCCGCTGCTTTTCAAACAACCCGAGTCATGCCTGCTGACTCCGTCCACTCCTCAAGATGCTAAAGTTCCGCGGATGGCCTCGGCTGAAAGATGCTCAAGCATCAAGGAACAAGGAAGTGCTATTTGGGACGCTCCCCGATCCTTCAACCGGCTAAGACCGGGTTTAGGCTTCACCATCAAGGGTCAAGATGATACGCGAACGTGCCGGGCCAACTTCCTTTCCGTGACGCCAGAGTGGAATCCATGCTATAAGACGACGACAATGGCTCTCGACATCGCAAGTTGGATCTTCCCAACTCCATCATGGGTCAAAGAATTGAAGGTCAAGACGCCATACCAATCTCCTTAGCCAGAGTAATTGCTTTGTTTTGTTTTGTCGATTTTTTATGTTTTAATAATAAACTTTGAAAGTTAGTGGCTCGCCCGGCATCATGGCTCGTCATGAGGGTTATTATCCGTCGCTTTTGTATTTTCATTCAATAAATTGCTGGACTTTGCATTCAATTGTTTGCTTTCTTTACTTTATCACCCTTCAAAAGCTATGTGTTTTACACACCCACGTGATACATCAGTAATCACTCCGAATCTCGTTAATAACAGTTATGCTTAGGCTAAACATGACTTCGATAATCCGATCTACCAAGCCAAGACGAAAGTGAGGAAGATTGTGAAGTGCCGGAGAACTCCTGATCACATGCAAGAAGATCGAGTTATACAACACAAGAGCAAGTCGAGGTTGTGAATTGGGTACCGACGAAGATGTAAAGATCAAGATAGAGCGGTCTGAGAACAGTGTTAAAGAAAGGTTGGTTCGATGCTGAGACTACATTGAGGTTTTTGTTGGTTATACGAAGATGCCTCGTCATGTCCTCGAACGTAGAGGTATTCTAGCACCGCTTGCCTTCAAACAAATCATCATCCTTTCGATACAAAGATCATAAGACCCACGATGTCTCCTTCGAATACATGATCTTGACCTCGATTGTCGCCTAAGAAAATCTGATGATAGTCCTTCGAACAAAGCAGGATACTCTACAAGTTGCTTTCTAGACCATCCGATGTCCTTCAATGTCCCGCTACATCCAACGAACGGGAGCTACCTACTAACTAATGGTATGGTTAGGCCATTCTAAAGGAATGTATACAACAAACGACTCCCCCGAGAGTAGGTAAATAAGTCTCTTGTTGCTTCCTCTCAAATGCTTTCACACCACACACTTTTCTCAAAGTTCAAATTATTTCAAACAAAACAAAAACATTTCCAACACTTTGTATACACTTCCTACGAGTCAATACAAAGTCAAAGCGAAATGCCTCTTTCAAAACATTTTGTAGTCAACACATAGAAGCAATTAAAAGTGATCTATAGCAACTAAGAGCCCGAGATAACTACTGGATGGAAAGGGAGTGCTACCTTCCCTTTTCATAACCATTCTCCGAACTCTTTAATCTAACGGTCTTTTTCATTTTTACCTTCCTTAATCGATAAAATAAAAGTACATGACTTGCTATCCCATACTCTGATACAAAAATCCTACAAAGTCGGGCCTAATCAGACAAACCGGTCTAGGCAAAAGTTAGATTTAAGCGCATCGACTATGTCTCGCTCGTGCATCACCTACTTACATGACGCACTCACTATCAAGATTCAAGATTCAAATGGCTAAAATCAATTCAATCACTTTCTTCCGACAAAGGAGATGAGATAGTTGAAAATATATGAGCAATAGCATAGTTGAAACTCGACGGTTTTTCCGCATAGCTTTTACTATTCTCGACAATTTCCTCTTGCTAGGATATTCATCTCTTGTATACAAACCGCCGACTATAGGCCACTTTTCAAATTAATGCAAATTCTCTTTTACAATGTTAATTTTATTGTTGCTTGCATAAAGTCCAATGTTTTTTTGAATGATTATATGCATCTAACAATAAACACCCATTCACAAACATCCTAAAAGTGAATGTAAATAAGCAATTACCGCAGTGCTCTAGGAATCGAGATGACGACCAAAGTCACCAATGCATCCCATAGAGTCACTTTCCCAAGAAACGCATCCATTGTGATCATCAATCCTCATAGAGCCATCGGCCCCTACGAAGACAAATTTTCTCCGACGAAGTACTAGCCTCCTCCCAAAGGTTCCTACACTTCAACTTTATCACGCTAGTCCCGAGCAAAGGATCCCATCGCCATCACAAGCTTCAACTCTATCACGCTAGTCCCCGAGCAGTTGATCCTATCGCCTCAAGCTTCAACTCTATCACATTAGTCCCCCGAGCAAAGGATCCATCGCCTCTTCAAGCTTCGACTCATCACGCTAGTCCCCGATGATCCCATTAGATTCATCACCATGATCCTTACCGCACTCTTCACCAAGTGATCCTTATCAAACTCATTACCTCAAGTGATCCTTACTAGACTCATTACCTCAAGTGATCCTTACCGACTCATCACCTCAAGTGATCCTACCACTCATCACCTCAAGTGATCCCATCGACTCATCACCTCAAGTGATCCCTATCGATTCATCACCTCAAGTGATCCCATCATCATCACCTCAAGTGATCCTACTGCACTCATCGCCGTGTGATCCTATCTAATGCATCACCTCAAGTGATCCTATCACCTCGCTGCTTTAATGACCCTATCAACAACCATGCCATGATTTATTACAAGGATTATGACATTTCACGTCATCCCACTAAGGTCATGCACAAGATCCCCACAGTATCTCTCGATCATTGTTTTTCTTCCAACAACATTAATATCCGTATACCTAGATTTGGCCGATAAAGCATCTGAGGAATCTAAAGCATCTCTTTCTCCCGAGTCGTTTTTCCAACAACTTGCCCCTAGTGTGCAAGCATGTGTCTACAAAGAGAGCACCTATATCTTCTTCAAGATGGATATATTTTGAAATACCACAACATCTACATCCATACATCTACATAAAAGTCATAACATATGCATACATCATAGTAGCATTACCATACATTATCACGCATCATAACTCGACAGACTAACCATATCCTATCAAGATTTTATCTCCCGCATGTAAAAGTCATTTTCCAAATAGAAGGTCAAAGATTAACGCCAAAACAAGATGGGAGAACTATCCGAAAGACCACACAAATCATTTCTAGGCAACAGATTATGGATTAACACCAAACAAGATAGAAAACCATTCGCATCCCGCCAAGTATTCATCTCGTGAATGGCCAACACAAAGGTTTATTCTCGACTCTCTCTACTATCAAACCCCATAGATGGCATCTTTAAGCCCATCTCCGCCACGATCTTCATTACCCGGATGGCATCTTTAAGCCCATCTTTGTTTTCTCTCATCCAAAAGATTAACACAAAGTCTAGCGCACTCACTCTTTAGTATCGATTCTCCAAATGGCATCTATAATCCCATTCCAAAGGCATCATCAATCGACGATTCTATTCCATACAACGCGAGTGCATATTTTCAGTGTATTGAGTGTTCAATCATCTTCTACCTTCAGTGTCACGAAAGGCAAGCATTCCAATCTAACCTTCCAAGACAAGAAGATTGAACAGGGCAATCATATACCCAAAATTTGCCTCCTACTTCAAGACAATTCACATCTCCATATTTAAGGATTTCACAAGGGTGACCGCATAAACCCTCTCCTAAGCAATCAATCCAAACTAGGGTTTTGCTCCTCTCAAGTCAAAATGTATTTCCAATGCTTCAAGTGGTTATCATACCTCATCATATGCCTCAAGGATCACCATGTCAAGTTTCAAGTCCAAGTTCGACTTTGCTCATCTAATTGCTTAGATAGTCGAAAATCAGTCAGGTTGGACAAAAACTTAACTGTGGTCAACATACAGTCCAACTTTATAATTTTTGTCAACATCAATATTTTGAAGTAATATTCATCATTTGATCAAGGATTGGTCATGATTCCTCAAGAAAAGTCAGGATCTGATCAAAAGTCAAAGTTTCCAAATTAGGGTTTTTGAATAAAAAGTCAACAGAACTTTGACCAAGCATAACTTTCACACACTTCATCAAAAATTTCTCCACCACATCTCATTTTGAAGAGAATTAAATTCTATACAACTTCATGTCTCACAAGTTTGGGCAGAAAATGCTTCATTTGAAAGTTATGGATCAAGACATTATAGGTCCTTCTAGAAAAGTCAACAAAAGTCATATTTTTGCAAAGAAGTGTCCATGAGCATGGAAACTCCAATAAAGATGAAACCAAAAAAGCTGTTTAGAAGACATCTTGAGCTTTCTAAAAAGTCCAAGAACACCCGAAAATGTTGAAAATTGAGTAAGATACAAATTGTGCAAGTCTGAGCATTTTTAGAGGTGCATGAAGAAAATACCTTGCAAAAGCCAAAATTCCAAATGGGCCTAAGATTTTATGATTTTAACTTGATCATGAGATTATCCATGACCACTATGAAGCATGTCACGCCACTATCTCTTTATTTATTTTTTGAATTAAAATAACTTAAATTCAAATTTAATTAAATAAAATGCAAAATTAAAAGATAAGGCAAGATTGGTTAGATATTTGCATGGCTTGGGGTCCAAGATAGCTCATTACAAGTGTCAATTTCGCAAGAAGATTGAGGAAAGATTGATCAATATTGGAAAGATTTTGTAATTTCAAATCAAATATTCTCCATTTAAGGAGAATATTTTCTTAATGCTTTGACCTAATTTCACCATCTATAAATATCTAGCTTTCTTACAAGATCAGACCTCCTTTAGACAACCTTACATCGCAGTACTGTGTTCTCACAAACCCTAGAAATTTCTCAAATTTCTTCAAAAGTTGGCAAAATCGTGTTCTACTTTCCATCCACTTTCACCACTTTTAAGCATTCCATTGTGATCCCGAAATACCCAAAAATATTAGGACTAGTTTTCTTTTTCCGCTATTTATTTTCTCGCATTTTTAATTCTAGAAAGGTTGTATAGGTCGCAAATTTTTATCATGTAATAGCGATTTTACTTTCCGCACCTCTTATTATGTATCTACCCCAAAGCCATGTAATAGTGTAGACCCTTTACATTTCGCATTTATTCTCGCATATATCAACTGCTAGTAATTAGCGGTATGGCAAGATTAACTCAATCAACATAGCTAACTCTAATCATAAGATAAATCATCCGAATACAACATGCTTTTCACACATGCACCCCTTAGGTATTCTCTCTCGTTGTCTTATAAATGGTCAAGTACTTAACGGGGGTATCTTAGCATGGTTGCCTACGAAATATCATCAGCTCCTTCGACTTAAAAGATCATAGTCCCTCGATGTTGCCTAACGAATACATGATCTCGCCCCTCGTTGTTGCCTACGAAAAGTGATGATCGTCCCTACGAATGTGCTAGGATACTCCTACAAGTTGTCTTCTATGACCATCCGATGTCCCTTCGAATGTCCTTTACATCCAACTAATAAAGTTACCTTCCAAACAATGGTATGAATAGCTTTATTCTAAAGGAAAGCAATAACACTAAACGACTGCTCGAGTAGGTACAAGTCTCTTTGCTTACTCAATTAAAATACTCTTTACACTTCACACTTTCTCAAAATCTTTTCAAAACACTTTGTATACATTCCAAAGGTGAATCATTGCAAAACATTTCCAAACACTTCAGACATTCCAAATGAATCATTACGTAAGTCAAAGCGAAATTCTTTTCAAAATCTTTTCAAACACACACACAAAAACAATTTAAAGTGAACTAAACACTAAGAGCCCGAGATAACTACGGATAGAAAGGGTGCTAACACCTATAACCAACTACCTTACTCATAATTTAACGGTCTTTTCCTGCTCTTTTCGCCTTCCCTTAATTGGATAAAAGAAAAGTCGGTGGCGACTCATATCCGCAACATTTGCGATCAAACGCAAAACAAACAAACCGGCCTCCCACCAGATTGCAATCGCATACGCACAAGATTTAGAGTTGGAGAGGTCAACGTAATGTCTATGGAAGAAATGGAGGGACCTCAACAGACACTTCATATAAATACAAGATATCAACATACATTATTATGTAATATATTACTACTACAAAAACATGATAACTAAAGTTTTAAAATGGAGAAAACTTACCCTTTTGTTTTATAAGTGTAAGCCCAAGATCCAATTATTGGTTGGATGATTATGTTTGCTATCCATGACATTGTTGTTGATTGAAGAAGTTTGTAGTAGTGGGCATGGAGGTGAATCCGAATTGAAGAGTTATAAAAGTTGTTTATCAATGACTTATTTATAGTGGGGTTTAAAATGATTCCAAAGCCAATCATGTATTGAGAGTCGTGTTGAGACGATTGGCTAGTACTAGTATTAGTCGAAGCAGTTTTATTTCATTAGTATTTGACATTAACGAAATTTGGTTGGAGTAAAGTTAATTTAATACTAAATGAATTTAATCCTGCATAATCGGATGATTCATATTCTGGTGGTTCATATTCCAATGCTACGTCGGGTGAAGTGAAGAATTTATGTTTTTTCACAATCTATTGTCCCATCATCTTAAGTTCATGGCATAAATATAATATATATATATATATGTGACATGACTAGGCGTCCATCAAGATCGTGGAGTTGGTGAGGAAATGTGATGAGCCTTCCATCAAGATACAATATCAACATTTTCATTCAAGATACAATATCTTCTTCAGTTTCCACTTTCCATCAAGATTCAACTATACTGTATATATTAATTAATGAGTTAAGAGTATTAAATAATAGTAATTCGTTTATACAACAAAAATAAAAAAATAAAATACACCACTCTTAATATTAAAGGATAACAATGTCAATTATCAAAATAAAATACAACAATGATTTAGACAACCAAAATAAAAAGGATTAATAAAAGAATTACAACAATGACAACTGAAATGAATATGAGAAGGTTCTTTACATGACTTCTTTATTTTTATTGTGGAGATCTCTCAAACATGGTATGTTGAACACGGTGGTCACCTATTTCAGCGAAGTCTGAATCATTGGTAGTAAAATTTGTAGGATGTGCCCATATCCAGAATTTGCAACCTTTGTCCTTACATGTGTAATAAAGTTTGTTAGGATTTTTGTTAGTTCCTAATATGTTGAGAGCTGCAACCTTGCTACAAAAACAACTCAACTTCGTGTATTGTAGTTGGCTTGGACCTCTCACGGAATTCCCACTAATATTTGAGGAAGACATGTTTTTGTGGAAGTGTTTTGATACTGTAAGAGAGAAAGCAAATGTAGTAATTATTTGGAATGTGAATAAATGAAAGAAAGATGATGTAGTTATTTTGGTTGTGTCAAAATCAATAAATTATATTAATTGTGGCCAAATTGAATCTCATGCCCTCAATTTATCATACATCGAGAAATGAATATAATGATGACTGTTTGATCTTAATCGTGGATAAAATAAATTATGGTTAAAGATGGTCGATCTCCATTGGATGGTGTAAATATTAACTAATAATGTTGTTTAAAAATGCAAGAATTGATTAAAAGAATTGAATCTTTAATTATATTGTGTGTTAAAAATGCAAGAATTAATTAAAACAATTGACTCTTTAATTATATTGTGTGTTAAAATGTAAGAGGATGGTCAACAATGTGAACAATGTCGAGTTCATGGATGATGGTCAAGGATGTGAACAATGAGACATCCAATGTATGATGGTCAAACATGTGTGAACAATGTCATACATCCATCAGATGATGGTCAACCATGCATGAACAATGTCAGAGATCGGACAGATGATGGTCAACCATGTGTGAATTATGCCAGACATCGGACAAATGATGGTCAACCATGCATGAACAATGTTAGAGATCCGACAGATGACAACAACCATGTGTCAACCGTCGCAAGCATCGATGATGGTCAACCATGTGTCAACCGTGTCGAGATGTATCATGATGGTCAACCATGTCAACCGTGTCAGAGATCCGACAGATGATGGTCAACCATGTGTCAACCGTGTCAGAGATGTATCATATGATGGTCAACCATGCATGAACAATGTCAAAGATTTGACAGATGATGGTCAACCATGTGTGAACAATGCTAGACATCTGACAGATGATGGTCAACCATGCATGAACAATGTTAGAGATCCGACTGAAGATGGTAAACCATGCATAACAATTTCAGAGATCCGACAAATAATGGTCAACCAATGTGAACTGGTCGACATCTAAAAGATGATGGTCAAGGATGTGTCAATCGCTTCTACATCCGGCGTGATGGTCAACCGTGTGAACAACGTTAGACATCCATCGATGATGGCCAACCATGCATGAACAATGAGAGATCCGAAAATGATGGCCAACCATGTGCGAGCCGTTAGACATCCAACGAGGGTCAACCATGCATGAACAATGTTAGAGATCCGACAGATGATGGTCAACCATGTGTCAACCGTGTCAAAGATGTATCATATGATGGTCACCATGTATCAACCATGTCAGAGATCCGATAGATCATGGTCAACCATGTGTGAACTGTGTCAAACATCCATCATATGAGGGTCAACCATGCATGAATAATGTTAGATATCTGACAGATGATGGTCAACCATGTGTCAACCGTGTCAGTGATGTATCATATGATGGTCAATCAAGGGTCAATTGTGTCAGAGATCTGACAGAAGACGGTCAATCAAGGGTCAATTGTGTCAGAGAAGAATCATATGATGGTCAACCATGTGTCAAACATATTAGAGATCCGACAGATGATGGTAAACCATTTTTCAATCGTGTCAGAAATGTAGTATATGATGGTCAAGGTTGTATGAACAATGTCAACATATTATGGTCAACCAAGAGTGAACAATGTTAGACATCCATCAGATGATGGTCAACCATGCATGATCAATGTCAGAGATTCAACATATGATGGCCAACCATGTGTCAACTGTGTCAGAGATGTATCATATGATGGTCAACCATGTGTCAAACATGTTAGAGATCTGATAGATGATGGTCGACCATGTGTCAACCGTGTTAGAGATGTATCATATGATGGTCAACCATATGTCAACTGTATCAGAGATCCGACAAATGATGGTCAACCATGTGTCAACCGTGTCAGAGATGTATCATATGATGGCCAACAATGTGTCAACCGTGTCAGACATGTAGTATATGATGGTTAATAATGTATGAACAATGTTAGACATCCAATAGATGATGGTCAACCATGTGTGAACAATGTTAGACATCCATCTTATGATGGTCAACCATGCATAACAATGTCAGAGATCCACAAATGATAGTCAACCATGTGTCAACCGTGTCAGAGATGTATCATATGATGGTTAACCATGTGTCAACCGTGTCAGAGATCCGACAGATCATGTTTAACCATGTGTCAACCATGTCAGAGATGTATGATATGATGGTCAAACATGTGTCAACCTTATCAGAGATCCGATAGATTATGGTCAACTATGTGTCAATCGTGTTAGACACGTAGTATATGATGGTCAAGGATGTGTGAACAATGTCAGGCATTCGACAGATAATGGTCAACCGTGTGTGAACAATGTCAGGCATCAATCAGATGGTGGTCAAGCATGCATGAACAATGTCAGAGATCCGACAGATGATGGTCAACTATGTGTCAACCATGTTAGATATGTATCATATGATGGTCAACCATGTGTCAACCATGTCAGAGATCCAATAGATGATGGTCAACCGTGTCAGAGAGGTATCATATGACTATTAACCATGTGTCAATTGTATCAGAGATTTGAAAGATGATGGAAAACCATGTGTCAATTGTGTCAAACATGTAGTATATGATGGTCAAGAATGTATGAACAATGCCATACATCCGACAGATGATGGTCAACCATGTGTGAACAATGTCAGGCATCTATCAGATGATGTTCAACCATGCATGAACAATGTCAGAGATCCTACAGATAATGGCCAACCATGTGTCAAGCGTGTCAGAGATGTATCATATTATGGTCAACCATGTGTCAACCGTGTTAGAGATCTGACAGATGATGGTCAACTATGTGTCAACCGTGTTAGAGATGTATTATATGATGGTTAACCATGTGTCAACCATATCAGATATCTGACAGATGATGGTCAACCATGTGTCAACCGTGTTAGGCATATAGTATATGATGGTCAAGGATGTATGAAAAATATCAGACATCTGACAAATGATGGTCAACCATGTGTGAACAATGTCAGACATCTATCAGATGGTCAACCATGCATGAACAATGTCAGAGATTTGACATATGATGGCCCACCATGTGTCAATCGTGTCAGAGATGTATCATATGATGGTCAACCGTGTCTCAACCGTGTCAAAGATCTGACAGATGATGGTCAACCATATGTTAACCGTATCGGAGATGTACATATGATTGTCACCATGTGTCAACTGTGTCAGAGATCCGACAAATCATGGTCAACCATGTGTCAACCATGTCATAGATGTATCATATGATGGTCAACCATGGGTGAACCGTGTTAGAGATCTGATAGATGATGGTCAACCATGTGCAACCAAGTCAGACATGTAGTATATGATGGTCAAGGATGTATGAACAATTTCAGACATCTAACAGATGATGGTCAAGCATGTGTGAACAATGTTAGACATCTGACAGATGATGGTCAACCATGCATGAACAATGTTAGAGATCCGACAGATGATGGTCAACATGGTGTCAACTATGTCAGAGATGTATCATATGATGTCAACCATGCATGAACAATGTTAGAGATCCAACTGATGATAGTCAACCATGTGAAAACCGTGTTAGAGATGTATCAAATGATGGTCAACCATGTGGAAACTGTGTCAGAGATCCGACAAATGATCATCAAGCATGTGCCAACCATGTCAGAGAAGTATCAAATGATGGTCAACCATGCATGAACAATGTCAAATATCCGATAGATGATTTTCAACCACATGTCAACCTTGCTAGAGATGTATCATATGATGATCAACCATGTGTTAATTGTGTAAGAGATCTGACAGATAATGGCCAACCATTTATCAACCGTGTCAGACATGTAGTATCTGATGGTCAAGGATGTATGAACAATGTCAGACATCCGACAGATGATGGATAACCATGTGTGAACAATGTCAAACATCCGACAGATGATTTTTAACCATGCATGAACAATGTTAGAGATTCGACAGATGATGGTCAACCATGTGTCAACCATGTCAGAGATGTATCATATGATGGTCAACCATGCATGAAAAATGTTAGAGATCTGACAAATGATGGTCAACCATGTATCATCCGTGTTAGAGATTTATTATATAATGGTCAACTAAGGGTCAACCGTGTTAGAGATCCGACAGATGATGATCAACCATGTGTCAATCGTGTCAGAAAAGTATTATATGGTGGTCAACCATGTGTCAACCATATCAGAGATCCGATAGATGATGGTCAGCCATTTGTCAATCGTTTAGTAGTAAGATGGTCAAGGATGTATGAACAATGTCACCATCCGGGATTTTGGTCCACCAAGTGTGAACAATGTCAGACATCCATCAGCTGATGGTCAACCATGCATGACCAATGTCAGAGATTTGACAGATGATGGCGAACCATGTATTAAATATGTCAGAGATGTATCATATGATGGTCAACCATGTGTCAATCGTGTTAGAGATCCGATAGATAATGGTCAACCATGAGTCAACCGTGTTAAAGATGTATCATATGATGGTCTACCATGTGTCAACCGTTTCAAAGATCCGACAGACGATGGTCAACCATGTGTCAACCGTGTTAGAGATGTATCATATAATTGTCAACCATGTGTCAACTATATCAGAGAGCTAACAAATGATGGCCAACCATGTGTCAACCGTGTCACACATGTAGTATATGATGGTCAATAATGTACGAACAATGTTAGACACCGACACATGATGGTCAACCATGTAACCAATGCTATACATCCATCATATGATGGTCAACCATGCATGAACAATGTCAGAGATCCGACAAATGATGGTCAACCTTGTGTCAATTGTGTTAGAGATGTATCCTACGATGGTCAATCATGTGTCAACCGTGTCAGAGATCCGATAGATCATGTCAACCATGTGTCAACCGTGTCAAAGATCTGATAGATCATGTTCAACCATGTGTCAACCGTCAAAGATGTATGATATGATGATTCACCATGTATCAACCTTATTAGAGATCCGCTGATGATGGTCAACCGTTTACATAGTATATGATGGTCAAGGATGTGAGAAATGTCGACATCCGACAAATGATGATCAATCATGTGTGAACAATGTTAGACACCCATCGACGATGGTCAACCATGCATGAACAAAGTCGAGATCCGACGGATGATGGTCAACAATATGTCAACCGTGTAGAGATGTTTCATGATGGTCAACCATGTGTCAACCATGTCGAGATCCAACAACAATGGTCAACAGGCAAAGATGTATCATATGATTGTTAACCATGTGTCAATCAGATTAGAGATCCGAAGATGATGGCCAACCATGTCAACCATGTCAAAATGTAGTATTTGGTAAAAATGTGAATAATGTTAAACATCCGACAAATGATGGTGAACCATGTGTGAATATTGTCGCATCCATCGATGATGGTCAACCATGCATGAACAATGTCATAGATTTGATGATGATGGTCAACCATGTGTCAACCGACGTAGATGTATATATTATGGTCAACCATGTGTCAACCGTGTCGAGATCCGTATGATGGTCAACCATGTGTCAACCGTGTCGTAGATGTATCATATGATGATCAACCATGTGTCAACCATATCAAAGATCCGATAAATGATGGTCAACCATGTGTCAACCGTGTTAGACATGTAGTATATGATGGTCAAGGATGTATGAACATTGTCGACATCCGATGATGATGGTCAACCATGTGTGAACAATGGCAAACATCCATCGATGATGGTCAACCATGCATGAACAATGTCGAGATCCGATAGATGATGGCCAACCATGTGTCAACCGTGTCGAGATGTATCATGATGGTCAACCATGTGCCAACCGTGTTAGAGATCTAGTGTTAAAGATGTTGAAAGATTTTATTTTATTTTAAAATAAAATAAAATAAAATTACCATTAATATATTCGTAAATATATAATTATTTAAAAGTATACAAACATTTAGGAATAAAATATGACACATTATCATGTACACTTAATAGCTTCAAGACTTAACAACTCGATGGGTAAGATTAGCCAACTTTTTTAGGTGGATAAATAAGAATTCATCTAAAAGGGTGAATAAAATAATTAATTATGGCCACCAACCAAAGACCAACTTCGAGGGGCGTAAGAGGCCTTATATGGGCTAACATCGAAATGATGACATATTATTACGTATAAAGAAAAAATTTATTGTCATCACGCCACATAATCATCATAGGAGCATAACTTACTCTCTAGTGCCTTAGAATAATTCACCATCTAGTTTTGGATCTTGTTGGTACTAATGGAATTCTAGCAAGTGTAGTACAAAATTATGGTAATAAAATATCTCGCTCCACATGGATTGTTGTATTCTAACAAAACAATGGTAAAGTGCAATAACTCTTTCAACTCAAGCATCCTTTTGATCAGCTTTATTTTGCATTTGATTCTTTACCATGAGGAGAACATTTGACACAAAGAATATTCCAAAATGCACTAGTGGATTTCATTTGACCTAACATTGAACATGGCACCATGAACTCTATTTTGTAGATGACTCAAACTTGTAATCATGCAAAACTTCACTTGAGACTACCAATACATGTGAAAACTTGTTTTCTTTGCAAAACGCGTCCCATATTATGCAAAACGACTTGATTTCTTGCCAATGTCACGCTGCTTCATGCTCTCTTCACTCGGATTACAAATCAAAATATCTCAACTTTGTTCACACATTTGGGATCTTATTTTGCATGTATCATGACATCATTGAGTGTCCTATAAATAGAGGATGATTTTGCCTTCATTTTCAAGGTTGAATAGCCACAAAACTTTTGCCATTTTCATCCCTAAAAGCTCCAAAACCAAAAACCTAATTTTATTTCTAGCTCGCTTTAACTTCAAATCTCCATCCGTAAACGTTTCAAAGATCATCCGAACTTGATCGAACCATTATAGAAGTTTGAAACCTCTTTAAACCATCAACTTAATTTCACCATTTTGGACCTTCAAAGCTTCAACTAAAAGGTAGATACGAGTTACATTTTGAACAAACAAGTACCGACTTTTGTTTGATTCAATGATAAAAACCCTCACTTACCTTGGATTTATTCATCATATTTGTCATTTAATTTTACTAATAACTAGGTTTAACTATGTTATCGAGCAAAATTTCTCTCGCTAAGAGTTAATCAATGGCTCAAGCGTATAGACATGAACGGTGACATAAGTAGTAAGCTAAACCATATGTTGTTCGAGCTTAAATCTCGTAGTTCATGGATCCGCAAACCGTCTCAAGGTTGAAGACGATGAAGTCGCTTGTGCGCTTTGGTGGGAATATTTGAGTCTCACACCAATCATATGACGCCGTAGTCTAGCCATTGAATCTTTTATTTCTTTTTGTTTTAAATCATTTTTAATTATTTTTTCCTTTTCTCAATTATTTTAAATAGCTCTTTAATATATTTTCTATTTTTATATATATATATATATATATATATATATATATATATATATATATATATATATATATATATATATATATATAATCATTTTATATTTTTTATATTTTCTTTCTATTTTCTTTTAATTTTCATTTAACAATTAACTTTCACATTTTTCACTCCAACTTTTGAGATCCAAGTATTTGAATATTTCGACTTTCTAAAATGTTTATGGCATTTTATTTGATGTTTTGATACTTTTTCTGTTTAATTTCCATTTTAATAGATTTTAAAATGATTTTTATTAATATTTTTATCTATTTTGATTGGAGTTTTGTTGACTTTGGATCATGACGTGGTTGATCGTTGCTTCATCAATTTCAATTGGTCTTTGAATGATATTTTGTTAATTCAACTTTTATCCTTTCAAACTTATCATTTAAATGATCATTTGATCATTTTGGTATTTTAGATTAATGATAAATTTATCCTCTAGCATTATGAACTTGAATGGTTGAAAATGATGATATATAATCCCTTGTTCAAATTCAAGTATGCTTGATCATCTCTCTCTCCTCCGCTACTTTATTTTTGCTTTTGTTTAGATCATTGTGTGACTTTGTTTTAGGAGAATGATTTTGTATAATTTCTATAACATGTTAACACATAAATTGCTATGATCGACCTCACATAGGTGTTACTTCTATATAAGTCCATTTATGATTTCTTAACATATCACTAAATTATCTCAACTCGGTTGGTTTCTAATTAACACTAACTTTGACATATTAATTGTGCTAACATTTATTTTAGGCACTTTAATTTTTGAAATCTAATTTTAGGCTATTTATATTCATGTCATGTTGATTCTCTATTTTAGGATTGTCTTTATGTTTGTAAAACTAATAAAACACCAATAGGTTAAATAAGATTTATAACTTGTAAGTAGAAAGTGTTGAAGTTCTATTTAATGAAGAAACATGTTGTGTTGAAATGTTTCAAAATCTGGAACAACATGTCAAAGAGGATGTCGTGACATCAGACATCAGACATCACGCCATCTAAACTCCAAAGTTTGTTACAATTTATTTTAAATTGTGCGTAATATTCTAGGAATATTATGCATCATATGTGACATGTTTTTGAATGCATATGTGAAGGTCCAAAAGCTAAGGAGAAAGATCAACAAGGACCTTGATTGTAGCAGTTATCTATTGTTTATCTCTCAGTAAATTTTGTTAAGAAGTTTGTTACGCTTATGTTGTTATTTTGAAGGCCCAAATTCATTTGGGTAATAGGTAAATAAGAAGTTGTAACCTAGTTTTAGTAAGCTAGCCGATTTTAGAAAGATGTAATCTTTAGGGTTAGCCATGTAAGTGAACAAACTGTGATTGCATGATGGTCATTGATTTGTACCTCAAGCCTCAGAGGCAAGAGGATTATTTTACTCACTCTGTGTGAAGCAATGAGTGTAGTTGTATCCTTGGAAGAAGTTGTGAAGCAATTTTGAGTTTTGTTTGTGTTACATGTGTGATTGTTTTATATTGTGTTTGAAGTGGTATCTTCAAACTATTTTAGTTGTTTTGGATGAGGTATCTCCAAGATGATCGTGTTAGAGCCAAGAAGTCATGTAGTTATCTGCAGATAGTGTTTGATAGACATCACCGAGGTGATTGGAACCGAGCGGAGGTTCTCATATCTAAGTGTGGTATATTAGGTAGAAGGGTCATTGGGTAACTGATTAAGTGAGGAGGTAAACATGGAGGTTTCCTCACAATTATTATTGATAGTGAACTTCATTCTTGGCTCGTATGCTCCCGTATGTAGGTTAAGAACCGAACTGTTAACAACTCCTTGTGTTCTTTTGTTATCTCAGACCGTTAATTGTATGTTTTACCTTGTTTGTTTCATAATGTCGATCATATGTCAAGACATCCCGAGTCTAATGGCACCGAATTTCAATTGGTATCGGAGTCAGATCCTGCCTATTTCGGATGAGATCCGGGGGATACTTTCTAGTGTACAAGGTAGAAGGTTGTTTGAACAATGAGTAATCATATTGTATGGTCCCTAGAAGTGGAGGATGGACTTATTTGTGGAGAACTAGACCAACCCGACGTAACTTGTACCTTCTTGAGAAAGAAGATAAAGATGTTGGAACAAGAAAGCTAAATTCAAAGACTTCATGCGGGAGTGACGATTTTGGATTGAATTGTTCAGCCTATATTCAGCACAAAGATGAGAATTGTCAAAACCTTCATGCGGGAGTGAAGACATTTATAAGGTAAATCTTGTGCTTATGTGTTTTCATATGGTCGATATTAGTGGGTATAGTATATTGCTGATGAAAAGCAAGCATATTGTAGGGTCGATTTATCTTCAATCCTAATTTATCATGCTTACAATTAAATTATGGAGTAACCATTGTGTAAATTCTGTTGAAGTAAGGCTATTTTCTGCTACACATCCTCTGATGCAACCCCTATAGTGAAAGAAGGATCCAAGGGTTATTTTTATCAACAGAGTATTTGGTAGATTTTCACAATGTTATCAAAAGTGTCAAAGACACTTGAGATCTCTCTCAAGTCCACTCATAAAGGCATGTATTAATAGAGTTAATGAGTATCAATTGATCAATGATTCTCATATACATCTGCAAGTTGTTTGAAGACCTTGAAGTTTATCAAGTATGATGTGTCCAAGGAGATGAAAAAGATGTTCTATAGGATGTTAGACATTATTACCGTATGCATCTACCAAAGAATAGATGTTTGGTGCTAAACAAATGTAGTGTGAGTACATATGTTTGGAACCCGCTCCTAATCTGGAAGAGGAGACATTTGCTTATCGCTTGATTAGACATGATCAACTAAATTTTATACCCGATGTCGCTTTATTTATGACCTAAGCTTATGGAGTATAAAAGTAAAAGCTCAATGCAAGTAAGAAGACTCATAAAGGTACTTTCTTCAGTCCCTTATGTGAAATCAAGATGAGCTTATATCTCGTACATTCTTCTAATCAAAGGAACCAGATATATGACTTGCTCGTGACCATAGAATATTTTGTTTGAGTCAATATTGTTTCTCAAACCATTGAATTATAGTCATGAATATTGAATGCCCTAAATATTTTCACAAAGTGTATTGTCAAGATGAAGGAAGACAAATTATCTTAAAGAATCTGCATACTTTTGTGTTATTCCATGATTAAGTCTGCTCCAAAACCCATATGAGGGAATCTCCTCCCAGGTACGTACTATGGTACCCATCATCTCAAAATCGAATGAGAGTATGAAGAAAAGTTTATTGAGATATGGATCATATTTTTCCTTGATATGTATATTGTTTGATGTAAAGTTGACAGCAGAAAAGGCCTTGTGTTCCCCAAGTGTTATGAATAAGGAATTATGGATGTTACCCCGTAACCATAATGGATGATGTTTTATCGATGTCAAAACATCATCTTAAAGTCTTCGCTATTGAAAGTTGTATTGTTGCTGTGAAGTAAATATATGTGAAGATGTAATCATCAGATGATCTAGTGTGAGTAGTTAATTCTAACTAACTAACTGGTAGGTACTTTGATGGGAGACTAAGTACTTATTAGATGTGCAGCCTGAATGAAAAATTCATATACTTTGTCGAGAGCTGAATATCTGTATGAAGAAATAATGGTCTAGCATGGACTAAATATCGATACTAACGCTCACCGTTATCTTCACAAGTCAAGGATGTGTGGCAATGTTATCCGTGATTATTTGAATAGATGATTCATCTAAGGAGATGCATATAGATGTTGTCAAATATATTGATGGGAGCCGATATTTGTGATAACTATGTGGAAATCTAAATCAAGAAAGAGATAAAGATTGTGATGTATAGAAGAGAATGTTCTACATAAAGATGTAATATCACAATTGTTGAAGACACCAGAAATTAAAGAAAGATGATAAGGTTAAGACTTATCTCTTGAAGACTTATAATTAGTTATACACATAGTTAACAAGGAGGTTTCTTCTATTACAAGTTACAGATTATGGCAATCTGAATCTTGTGAAGAAAGCAAACTAAGGATTCCTAATTTGGAAACTATGGCAAATTCCAAATAAAGAATACTTAAAGTATTATGAGAAACAACATCAAAGATGTCCTAATTTTGTGTATCTCAGGGGGGGTAAGGGGTATTGAGAACAACAAAGACAATGTAATTCTGCTTCTAATCATATGGAAAGTCTTTAAATACTAATCTTTTCAAGTCAAGAACAATGTCGAACAAGAAGTCGACATATCTCAAGACATGTTTTATCCTTAAAGACCAACAAGGATAATTCTTAAACTTTTCATCTAATACGTATCGATGGTGTGTATCACGGTTCGACTTAGTGCATATTTTGGAAATTGTCCCAAAATAAACATGTTGTATTAAAGGTATTCCTTGCCTCCACCAAAGGCATAAATTCACCGATGCGGTTCTTATTGAAGTAGCGCTTGACCAAGACAATTGTTACACCTAGGTAATGCTATTTTAGTTGCTCGTATTTAGAGTGTCTTTTGTTTCTTTTCCTTCCCTTCATTTTTGTTGTATCTTCATTTGTTTTACTCTCATGTCCTTCGCTCGGATATGAGTAAGTTTAGAGTTCAGAAGGTTATGTTTGTCAACTTGTGGCAAACATAGGGAAAAGGGTAATGTTGAAACATTGTTAAGTTCCGAGGTCAATCTTTGCGCTATTTTTGCAAAGATATTGAATAGATATCCTATTATGAGTTTGTTGGTTCTTGCATTTTCTACAAGTAGTTTTTGTTCTGTCTTGTTTTTGAGTTATGAACACAAATTTTGTCTTGTGTTCTAGGTTATCCCATATAGAGGTCCCGTTCTCTATGTCCTGAAATGGATAGTTCAAGTGTTTAATTATGTTAGTGTGTTCCTCTTGTGCTCTAAAAGAGGATGTCAGGTCATTATGTGTCATAGCATAGTTCTTAGTTTAAGAGGGAGTTTTAGTAGCTTCTTCCTAATGTGCATCATGGCCTCATTATTTCTCCTTCTTGTGAAGATGTAGTCTATGGTGTTATGTTTCGTGCTATAGTGATTTATCCTTCAAGAAGCATTTGTCATATTATGGCTAAAAAGGGGGAGAAGTGGTTATGTTATGTTATCTCTCAAGAGAAACTTTTAAGGGGGAGAAACCTTGTGTGATCTGTGGGATCCTTAAAAGAGAGAGAACATTGGAGTTGGACCTGCCAGAAATATGTCCTAGTATGATGTTTCAACATCATAAAAGAAGACTGATCATTGCCACTTGTAAAGTTTGAAATATCACAAACAGTGACTAGTGAAGACTTTTAAATTGATGCTGCTGGAGTAAATTGTTTAAACCCTTGTATATTTTATTATGCTTCTATAATACAAAGGTTATGTAAATTAGTTTTAGCCAAAATAAGCCAAAGGGAGATATTGTTGATTCTCTATTTTTAGGATTGGCTTTATGTTTGGTAAAACTAATACAACAGCAATAGGTTAAATACGATTTATAACTTGTAAGGAGAAAGCATGTTGAAGTTCTATTTAATGAAGAAACATGTTATGTTGAAATATTTCAACATATAGAATACCATGTCAAAAAGGATGTTGTGACATCGATATCAAACGTTATGCTACCGAATCACAAAGTTTATTACGCCTGCTTTAAATTGTGCAAAATATTATGGGAATATTATGCATCATATGGCGTGGTGAAGACATATGAAGGTCCAAGAGCTAAGGAGAAAGATCACCAATGATTGTAGCAGAAATTATCTACTTGTTTATCTTTGCAGAAAGTTTATTATTGCAGAAGTTTGTTACAACTTATGTTGTTATTTTAAAGGCCTGAATCCAATTGGGTAATAGGTTATAAATAAGCAGCTTGTAACCTAGTTTTAGCAAGCTATCCGGTTTTAGAAATATGTAATCTTTAGGGTTAGCCATGTAAGTGAACAACCCGGATTATGGGATGGTCATTGATTTGTACCTCAAGCTCAGAGGCAAGAGGATTATTTTACTCACTTAGAAGATGTGAAGCAATGAGTGTAGTTGTGTCCTCGAAGAAGTTATGAAGCAATTCCGAGTTTTGTTTGTGTCACTTGTGTGAATGTTTTATATTGTGTTTGAAGTGTGGTATCTTCAAACTGTTTTAGTTGTGTTTGGAGTGAGGTATCTCCAAGCTAATTGTGTTAGGAGCCAAGCAGTTGATGCAGTTACTGGTGTGATAATGATTGATAGACATCACTGAGGTGATTGGAAGTGGTGGAGGTTCTCATATATAAGTGTGGTATCTTAGGTAGAAGGGTCATTGGGTAGTCTGATTAAGTGAGGAGTGTAAACATGAAGGTTTCCCTCTGAATTAATACTATTGATAATGAACTTCATTTCTGGCTTGGTATGCCCCCAGATGTAGGTTTGTTAGAACCGAACTGGGTTAACAACTTCTTGTATTCTTTTGTTATCTGTACTGTTAATTGTATGTTCTACCTTGTCTATTTCATAATGTTAGATCAGATGTCATGACATCCTGAGTCTAATGGCACCAGAATTTCATGTCATTTACATTCTTGCAATTTCTTACTTTATATTTTTATCTTTTTTTTTTGCTTCTATGGCTTTATTTGCTTCAAAAAGACCAAAAACATCTAATAAAATGGCTAAAACCCTACAAATTTCTAATTGAAATTTGTGTTACTATCTCCTGCTTGAGGAGTATTTTGGACTTTGAACTTAGACTTAGTGCTCCCATTTGCTTAGAGTGGTATTTGAGACTTTGAGATTCGTCTAGACTTTTGATTTTCAAATCAAGACTTGGCCTTATTATTTGATATTTATGTGAAGACTTGAAATTCTTTTGTAGATTTGTGCTTTTGATTTTCATCTAGATCTCTGGTATTCATCCGTGATTTTCTTTTCGTGGCTCAATCCAAAGGTAAAGGAATGCTTGTTTTGCCTAATGTCAAATTCCTCGCCTATCTTGTGGTTAGTTTACTTGCACATGCACACACATGATTTCTCTTGGGAAACCTTACAATGAGAACTTTTATTTCATGTCATTTACTTTATGCTTTAAGATGTACTCTTTATCTCCTATCCATTTTCTTCAATTTTTAAATCTTCTCCCAATTTTCAAAACTTTGTTTTCAAACTTCAAGTCTTTCATAATAAACCCTTAATTTGTCAAGTGATCCAAAAAAATTTTAATAAATGTTAAAACACTTAAGCATATTTAAACCCTTTTCAAAACTTCTAAAAAGACAAACCTCATCAAATTTCTTTTTGTGCCTTGTGCACTTTTTTCTTTTAAGACCTTTTAAAATATTGGTCATAGTCTATTCTAGTAGTGATGCAAACTACTATACTTTAAAGATGTTATGAGTAATTGACATTTCCACTTGAATGTTAAGACCTAATTGTTGAGAATATCCAAGTAAATTTCTCCATATTAAGATTATGCAAATGCTTATTCCTCATACTTGTGGGTAGTAAGTTTTTTCCACCGAATAAAAAATGTATTTCAACTAAAATCAATTAACAAACTTTCGTGTTATTTTTACCACGAACTACTAGACTCGATTTTCTCATTTCACTAGGATACATAGGCGGAGGCTCAAGTCTCGATTTAGTAAAAACATAATAAAAATATTTCTTTTCTCATCACCCCAATCTTTTGCAAACAACCCAATTTTATCATAACACAAATTTTCAAGAGGTTCGTATGTAGTACTATAGTGTGAGGGTTCTAATACCCTTGCATAACAAACCCTCGATCTAGATCTCTCTTTGTTTTTATTTTTTGCACCGCTTTCGATATTTTCTTTTCCTTTGGAAATAATAAAGTTCGATGGTGACTCTTGTTTTTCCGAGGTGTTAATTAATAGCTTGATCTCAATTTTTCCCCGCCGACATAATTATTAAGCCAATGAAGCATTTTGTTTACGCAAGAACTCCAACTCTCTTTGAGCAGTAGTCTAGAGCTCCGGTCTCCTCCAACATTATCGATAGATGGATCACCTAATCACCAACAATAGAGCCAAAGATTTATGTACTTATGCATAGAAGTGTAAACCTTATGTTTTCCCATAAATAAGCATTCCAAGAGGTTAAACTATTCACACCTTTCTAGCTTGGATAATTTCATCATGCACTTTGAAGCAACTCGATTTTCAAAAATCTTTTCAATTCTCGAAATAAAGGGAAATCGCCACCTAATTTTATTTGTTCTAAAAAGAACAGAAAATATAGATAAAACCCCAAGCAAGCGGATAAGGCGGTCGACGGACCAAAAGTGGGATCGAGTTAAGTAAGGGGAAGGTATTAGCAATTCCTTACATCCATTGTACTGGCGAGACCCATTTAATTCTACGCTTGTGTGTGTGTTTATTACAAGTTACTTAATACCAAAAGGAAAAGAAATTGTTTGTTATTATTTTGAGTTCGACACGGCTTTTAGAACCGCAAGGTCTACATATTCCTCGTGCAATGGGAAAGTCAAAACTCGTAGTTCCTCTCAAAAGGTTTTAATTTGTTGTATTGATTTTATAAGAAAAATCGTATTAGACATTTCAAATGCTTGAACTTGGACTTGTTTAGTTTGTTTGAAAAGCTTAAGTCCTCATTAATATTTGAAATGGCTATCGCACCTCTTTATTGAAAAGAGTTTGATGATCGATATGAGCGATAAAAGAGTTCGAGTGAGTTGAATTGTTTTTATGTGGATGAAAAGTACGAACAACGAGGCTAGCTGCCTCACGATTCAAATACTAGAAACCCGAGGAACGAAAAGTTCGCCCAAGTCGTCTATCACCCAAAAGTTTTCTTGAGAAAAGTGAAGTGAAACGAAATTTCATTTATTTAGAATCTGCCACGGTCTAGCGCCCAACGACTTAAAGACTAAAGTTTGTTTGGGGGACAAGTTTTAATAACTAGTCTAGCGCCCAACGCTAAAAACTTGTACTTTATTATGAAAAGATTAAAATGCACTCGACGCTGGATCGAGGTTTGAAATTTTAATTGTGAAAGTGGCGAGTTATGGTTAATCGAGCATATGGTCCTAAGGTGTGATAATGGAAAAGAACAAGCAATTGTATACAAGCATTAAATAAAGTAAGTAAACAAATTAAAAGCCTATACAAGGTGGTTATGCAAATAAATGATTTACATTGTGTAGGTGCATGCGCTAAATAAATTAATCGACTAATTAAACGAAACTTAATCATATTTAGTTTAATAAAATTAATTAGGTAAACTAATTAATTTTAAATAACCTAATTAGATAATTAAATAATGTTTAACTAATCAATTAAAGTTTCATTGTAAACCCAAGAGTAAGCGGTGTGTGCACAAATGTGTGCTGCCAGACGCTCAAAGCTTTGTCAACTCAGTGGTTAAAAAATGGCTCGCACGTATATTAGTTTAAAAAATTTGGTTTGTGCTTTGTGAATAATAAATAAATGATAAAGCAACAAGAATATTTACTAGTTATTACATCAAGTGGGGAACGGGGTACAATTTACAAATGGGATAATATAGAAAAATAAAATAAAATAAAAAGAATGCTAGAACTTTCCTATAATATATAAAAATGTCTAACTAATATTAATATTATTTTTGGTATTTTTAAATATTACTAAATACTTTATGAGTTAAGTATAATAATAATAATAATTATTGGTTTAAAAATATTATTTGTTATAATAGTAAATAATAATGATAATATAATAATAGTATAATAGTAATAATAAGAATAATATTAATAATAATAATAATTATAATAATATATATTAGTAATAATAATAATAATAGTAATTAAAAGATAATAATAGTTAGTAAAAAAAAGAAAAAAGAATTAGTTAAGAAACCAGGTGGTGACACTTGTCACCACCAGATTAAACATAAAAGGGTAAATTGTTTTTTTTTTGTTTTTTAAAAAAAATGGAATTAAAATTAAAAAAAAAAATAAAAGATAAAAACATTACCCAAAATGGGCAAAACCAAATTGTCTCTCTCGCTCGTATTCACGAGTTCCTCTTCTCCTTCGACCGTCTCGCCGCTCTCGTTTCTTCACCGGTCCCTTCGCCGCGATCAATCTCTGCTTTCACTCGCCATGGCCGCGATCGATTGCCCGTCCGCCGCGATTGCGCTTCCTCGCCGCATTGCCTCTCTCTCACCGACGCGATTGCCTCCTCGGCATCGCATGTTCGATTCTCCGATGTTTGATTATTTTCGATTGCTGGTTGTGATTTCTCATTGTTGGCTTTGTTTATGTTGGGCACAAAATGTAGAGGGTTTGAAATTTTACACACTCCGCCACATTCCGCTCGATTGAGCCTTGAGACGGTTTGCGGAAGGCTTGCTTTTCCTCTCGCTCCGTGAGACAGCCCGATTTTTCTTCTTCTTCTAAATTTCGTAATGTATGATTTTAGAAACAGTCAAGGCGTTAGGTTTAGGAAGATGATGACTTAGGCTCGCTTTTGTTTGGTCCGTTGATCGCTATGTCTTTTTCCGGTTTTTTTGTGAGAGTGAACTCATGGTCTGAACTGTTTCGCTCGACTTAAGTGTCTTGGTTTTGGCTTCAAAAAGATAATGTATACCACCCTCTTTTTCTTTTTGCTTTAGAATGTATACTAATGCTCGCTTTTGGGAAAGGTTGGTTTTTGAATGGCAAGAATGGATGCACACTTGTATTTTCGATGGCTTCGCTTTTGAACTGTGTTGGTCGGGTTTGGAAATGGTTTGAAAAATGGTTTTGATTTGAAAATGCCTGTGTGTTGCAAGATTCTTCTGTTTTTTTGAACTGATACTACACACACTCTCTTCAAACCGATGGCATTGTTAAAAATGTATATTTTGTTCTTGTTTTTTCGGTCGCCAAGATCATTTTTGCTTTTGTTTTTGTTTTGAAGATGATCATCCATTTTTTCTATATTCCTGCTTGAACCGGAGAACCAATATTATACTCCTTGTCTATTTTTCTCGCGAAATCGATGCTTGCTCTCTCTCTATGCCTCGAGCAATTAATACACTTGTCCTTTTCTCCTTTTAGAACTGCCTTACGACAACGCTTTTGATCCTTTTCCTTTTTCCTGCTTAACATCTTGGTCTTCTCTCATTTTCCATACCGTGTTTCAAGAATGGATGTATGCTTGCATTCCTTTTGTCATCATCATCATTCCGGGCCGCTTTTTACCCTTTTTTTAGGTGAAAACAAAACTCTTTTCTTATGATAATGTCTGCGCACTGTTGTCAGCATGCTGGATTAATTCGGATCACGCCGATTATAATCGTTGGAATCATTTACATTGCTGCCCTGCTGATCAATGAATCAAGGTTCGTTGGGAATTTAGATTGTGAATCGTTATAATACTTGCTGCCCGAAAAACTGCTGCGATGCTGCCCTAATTAACACCGCTGCTTTGCTCGCCTGTTGTCCGAACTTAGAATTGTCGTTGAGAATAAACGTTGTATGCGTCATGTCTGAATTTTAGACTTGTCGCTTGTATGCTTCAGAGTCTAGTTTGTTTTGAACCGATTTGTTTCGCTGATTTGCAAACAAGACCGATTTTACCGGCGATTAATCTTTTACAAGATTCCGAGGCCTAACATAAAACCCGATTCCGCCAACGCCTAATGATGATCTTTGAAAATAGAAAACTTTGATAATTTCTTGCCTTTGTAATTCAATTATGTTTTTGCAAATTCTAACCCGTGCTTGTTTTCTTTGTTTCATGTATAGATGATGAGGATGGCATGTATGAAGAACATGGGTGAAGCTCAAGATCGAATGGCGATGGATGAAGAAGAATGAGCAAAAGAGGAAGAATTGACAATTGCCAAGAAGCATCATAGAAACTTTAGGATTTGAAAATTTGTAAACTCTTTCGGTTAACTTGTAACTTGAATCAAGGATTGTAATTTTTCTTGATGTAAGTAAACTTGTGAAGCTTTGTAGAATTTGGGATGAAATATGAATGCAACAAGCTTTGATGAAAATTTGGACGTGATCCCTTTCTTTGAACTCTGAAACGTGAGAATAACTTGGATAAAAACATAAATGAATCAAAGATTTTATGGAGAAAACAAAGAAACCTTTAGAAATCTTGCAAAATTGCAACCAAGTTTGAATGGTGTATTAGAACTTAAGAGAAATATCTAATTCTCAACTTTTCCACATCTTCAAAGTGCCAAATGGAAAGCCTCTTAATTAAGACAAAAGAAGTAAAATTCCTTCAAACGCCTTCTTTACTTCTAACAACTTAGGAAACCACTTTGAAAGCCCAACAATTCACACTTTACATGATAAACCTAATATTCATCTTTAAAATCCATGGTCCAATAAGTAGTTCTGAATTTGTTTAATCATGGAAAACCTTGATAATACCTCAAGAACTACATCAACAAAGACGCTAAATACCTCAATGATTTGAAACCGTGCACAAGAGCTATTGATGAGAATTACTTTGAACACTTGCAATTGTAGCTCATCGGATCTAAAACAGAATCAATTAATGTCTCAATCGGAAGTTTTAGCGATCGAATAAACAAGAGTAGGAGAATATGAGAGCCATCTTATACTAATTGTCAACATAATTAAAATCCATATTTTTGAAAAGCTTGACAACCAAATGAAATACACTAATTTTATAAAATAAACGGAGGGTAAATTTTAAAAGATAATGCCGTTCTATTCAATCATCTTAGACCGTAAGTGAGAAAGATTGACAACTTTCAACGCTCAAGGTGGAAGAGGATTGAATACTAGAGAACCCAAATTTGCCCTACGTGGGAAACCGATGCCACAAGAGAAACAGATAATATATCTTGACTACAGAAATGAGGAAACGCTGAGAGAAAAACTTGCTACACCACGTAATGCTTTAACACAAAGAGCAACCAATGAGAACACTAGGAGTTTTCACAACACTGGGATAACCGTAATCGAAATGACTTGACAACAATTTTAATGAAAATGCTAGAGAAGAGAAACGAACTTCTCAAGCGAAAGAAAAACAATATAATGAAGAAAAAATGACATGACGAGAACTTAACAAAGAGTTCTCTCGATAACTAAGGAATACCCGAAACCTTAAACAAAATTGAATGACACGATTGAGAACTTAACAAAGAGTTCTCTGATTGACAAGACCGAGAACTTAACAAAGAGTTCTCCTCGATAACTAAGGAATACCGAAACCTTAAACAAAATTTGAAATGACATGATCGAGAACTTAACAAAGAGTTCCCCGATTGACATGATCGAACTTAACAAAGAGTTCCCCGAAACCAAGGAATACCTGAAACCTTAAATGTAATTGAATGATACGACTGGGAACTTAACAAAGAGTTCCCCGATTGACATGATTGAGAACTTAACAAAGAGTTCTCTCAAAACTAAGGAATACCGAAACCTTAAATAATTGAATGATGATTGGGAACTTAACAAAGAGTTCCCCGATTGACATGATTGAGAAACTTAACAAAGAGTTCTCAAAACTAAGGAACACCGAAACCTTAAACAATTGAAAAATGACATGATTGAGAACTTAACAAAGAGTTCTCTCGATAACAAAATTGAAAAATGATATGATCGAGAACTTAACAAAGAGTTCTCTCGATAACACAAAATTGAAAATGACATGATCGAACTTAACAAAGAGTTCTCCAAACATGATTGAGAACTTAACAAAGAGTTCTAGAACATGATCGAGAACTTAACAAAGAGTTCTAATAGATGGCTTAGAACAATATCGAATGGTGCAACGAAGTGCGAGGAGCCATGGCATGCCGAATGTCTTTGACCGTATAACTTCCGAAAGTTACCCGCAACAAAAATCAGAGCGCATCTTAGAGTACACCGATAAACAAACAATATCTAGCACACCGCTGATATAGATGTTTAGAAGTCGGAATCTTGTTTCCGACGCTTCTGATGAGAGATCTTACCGAACATGTACGGACATGTTGAACAACTTCGAGTTAACAAGATCTTCAATTTATATGCAGATAGCTTTACCGCTGATAGAATAATCGATTCAACGTACCGTGACTAAAAACTTCTAGGTAATGAGCTTCAGCCATTATTGTATGGACAATGCCACGCAGCAAGGATACGTAGATCAACGTCCCGAGTTGGATAAATATCTGAGCTTTGAATAAACATCTTACCGGTGATATTTATTTGTTGAGTAGTTGATAACCATCGGGGAAATAAACGCACGTGTTGGATGTAATTTTCTCGAGAATAGCCTTTGAGGAGTATATTGTGGAAGCCTCCGCCAATAGTATTTACGAGAAGATTTTGTCCGAAAGAAATCTTTGAAAATACCAAGAATAATATTGTAGTAATCCTTTCCTAAGGAGACTCACTTGGGAGTAAATTAAGTCACTGGGAAACTTCAAAGAAAACCATGTGGAAAATTCATCGGGATTCCCTTGAATAATTTTGTCGATATTGAGTCCAACGGAAGAGATAATCTGCTTCGGGAAGAAACTCGACTGGAGAAACCATCGGTTGTTAAGATCCATGCAAGTATACCACTTGTACCGGAGAAAGAGGATAATTTGTCGTCCGAGAACTAATCCTTCCATTTGATCCTTACGAGGATATCTACTATTTTAGTTGAAAACTCGAAAATGATAGTCAAGTTAATGTATGTACGATATGAGTATATGATATGCATGAGTATGATATGCATGATATGATATGCATGATATGATTTTTTTCTAATGCAATGATGCATGATTTCCTCGATCGCAGAGAAGGAAGATATCATCGGGGAATCCAACCGAACGATCTTGTTGTCATAAGAGTTCACCGGGATGATCAATCGATCCTCCTCGAAGAGATCATTGAGAATCGACACTATTGTCGATTGTCTTTCACACAAGCATTCTCCCCGCATCGGGAGAGAAATACGATTGTCATTTGATAAAGTCTTCCTTTTAATGGGGTACCCTTAAAAGGAACTCTATGAAGAAGAATCATGGGAAATCAAAAGTTAAGCTTTATTGATACAAGGGTTCACTGGGAACCCAATCACTCGAATAGATTCAATTTGAGAATCATCATTGTTGTAGACCAATTATGATCGAGCCTCAAACTTGTGGATCGAAGAACTAAATTTGTCATTCAAAATAGTCTTCAAACCGACTCACGAGAACAAACAATAACCGATCTTGAATAACCCAGTCCTCGGGTTTATGAATGAATGCTATGATGATATGAATGCATGAATGAATGAATGCATGAATATAATCGTTAATGATCGGTTATCAAACTAAATCCTCAACCGCTAGTCCAAGGATAAAAGAACATGGCACAACAAGATGATCGACCAAGCTCCACATATGAATTATCACTGAAGGGATGCACTAATTTTGTAGAAAGAAGAATAGCAAACCCAACTGACGATAATGATGAAGAGGCGTGTCTATGTGGGAATGCACTGCATTAGTTTTGCATCAGATACGTCGACTTCCGCATCTCAACTCCGCCTGGTCTCTAGGACCTTCTAGAAATCTTCCCTACAAAGGAGTGCCCCAAGATCCCGTGATTCGATCACGCCTTTAAAGGAACCGGATATTCGATACGGGAATATCATGCCTCGATAGGGAGCTTGGAGGTGTTTCCGATCTCAAAATAACCTCCTTAGATTTATTGAACCTTGAGTGACGACTTTGCATAAATGGTCGATTTGCCCCAAGATGAATATCGAGAGACTCCAACGCCTCAAGTAGTTGCTTCAGATGAATTTTTTCAGCGAGCTTGTTTTAGAATGAGTCTTGGAAAGACTTCTACGCCTTAAGTATTTTCCTCGTTGACCGTGATCTCAATAAGGGGCCATGTGAGCATCGGGCGACCTTCCACAGATTTAGATTTATATAGACTCCTACGCTCCGAGTAATTGCTTCAGCTGATTGATTCTTGAACTAACACTGCTCCAATTGAGATAGCTTCACCGCTATGAAGTAACCGCCAGCATCAACAATGAGCACTAATTTGATGGAACAGAGCTTTTGAAGGCTTCCACGCTGTCAAGTAATTGTCCTTATTGATTGAACCGATCGTCTGAAATGTCCCAATGTAAATTTCTTTAGAGAGACTCCTATGTCTCGAGGTGATTGCTTAAGTCGATCAAACATGAAATGACAGCTTGTCTCAAACTACCGCTCAATTAATGATCGTTTTAAGGATTTGCCCTCGATCATGTAAATTCGAGGAGTTGAATTTCGATTCGATTGCCCCCACATTAACGGAATCCCGAAGCCAAACTCGTGATATGCTCAAAGGAGTCCTTAGACGCCCGCCTTTGCTACAAATAAATGCTAACTCAAGAGAATAATCAAGCTTCTTCTTTGGACAAAGTTAAACTCTTCATCGATGTTCATTATGAGAACTTCTTCAATGTCAAACAATTGTTTTACATGTAGAAGAATGTTTGTCAGGACAAGTATAATGCAACATTTATGCGCTTCAAGTTTCGATGAAAACATTATGATTTTTTGTGAGTGAAACACTTTTTGAATGCAACACTAAATTTTTGAAAGATAAGACGAGCATATAATACTAACATGTATATTTAGCACACAATCGTAGAGTCGTAAACACGATCTCTCGTCAGACTTTTGAATTAACCCATGCTTCAATTAGGACTTTTATGGTTGTAACGCGCCCTGGTTCAAGGGTTTTTAGAAAAGATTTTTAGGCTCAAAATATTTGGTGCCCGCCCATCTCCATGATGTTCTTCATCTAAGTTCAACTATCCCGACACGAGCGCCATCTCTCGAGAGGTGTTATGGTGGTCGAGGAACCAATACGAGGTTTCGGGTATGACAATCACATTTGTCTTTGGTGTCTAACCCACAACTTGTCCTTTTGTGGAGAATTTTCTTGAAAATGCATTTCGGGAATTTTCCTTTCTCAAATGTTTCCGACTTTTACCTAAGCGACTTATTACTAAGTTTGTCTTAGCGGGCTTTTTGTCTCTTTCTATTCATTTTTGAACAAGTCGTGGATCTATACACAACCTTTGATTTGTTAGAGGTGATGGTGATTGTCTCGAGTCCCGAGGGATTGTATTGTCATTTGTTGACCTTTCCGATGTAGAGACACCCAACACGGTATCATTCTCCTTTGATGCACATATTGTTTAGATGAAAGTCGATTGCTATGGTTTTGACCTTTCTCAACCTTTCAAGGATAGCCATTGTTGTATCCTTTGATGCTTACTCTCTGATGAGTTTTAACGCCGATCGATTAATCGAACACTACCCGCCCATGTGGTTAAAATGAGGGTTTTTCTCAATGTAAGGAAACTCCTACTCAAGGCTCGGGGTTAACGATGGTTTATCTCCCTTATAACTCCGTGTTTAAGGAATTTGAAACAAGGTCAGACATCATTAAGTGGTTCTACCAAAAGCACATGACTAGAGACCTCGACATTTCAATTATCGTTATCCTCCTCCAATCTTTGCCTAGGCGAAAGGATTGGTAACGTTGGTATCAAAATGCTCGCAAATCATTTAAAGAGTGATAACGAATGGATCGAGTTAATAAACGAATGCATTACTAAGATAAATCCATATTCATTGCAAACAATTAAACAAGATACACATGAAAATGCAAGAAAGAAATAAAAGACCGTCGCTGTTGAGAGAGACTGAGCTCTGCCTTGACTTGTTGATTCAAATGAATTTCTCGTGGTCTCGTGCTCACTGAAGTATCGGGTCATTCACAAACAAATCTCCTTGAAGAGTCAAGTACTTCCGTCAATCAATCAATGAACTTGGTTTCAGAGGATATGCGCCCCGTCGAGTGTCCCATCGTTCCATCATGGTATCCGTGATCGCGCGCTATGATCATAACTGTTGGAATAAATTTGGTGGTTTAAGAAATTTGGGAACCACCAATGTATTTTTGAACCAGATATGGCGTAAGTCGACAGAGGTCAATGGAATCGATCAAGAGGAGCATTCCTTCTTTCCAAATTATTCCGAGGCACAATTTGATTTTGAGAGTTTCGACTCCTAAGTCGAGGAAGATTTTAAAAGTTGATGCAAAGACCAAAGATGGTAATTGAGGATAATGAGTCGTGTTGCAACCGACTTCCCTATAGAACTGAGATATCTTTGCCGGTTGTTACCACCTTCCTAAGTGAACACCGTCTACTTCATCACTATTCTCCAAAGTCTCAACTCCTTCTTGGTAAGCAATCGTCCCAATGAGTTTTGGAAGTTCCACAAAATTGCTATGATTAGATCTGTGCAAAATGTCTAAGCTCGATCCATTCTCGCTTGAAAATAGAACCTTATCATCAATTAGTTCCTCGAACTGTATTCAAGGCCAACAATTATCGCCAGATCCTACAGAGCATGAAAAGCACATTTAACTTTCTCATCAAACCAAGCTTTAGGAACTCCCCGGTAATCGGCTTTAATTCCCTTGGTATCACAACACCATCAATGTAAGGCAATAGTTGAGAATATGATATCGGATCGGTAATATCCTGTTGAGCATATCGCGATAATGCGGATTAATACCGATTTCGATCCTTCTTCGATCGGGGAGCAAGCAATTGCTGTCGGCGAATCTTCAAGGTGAAGGACGAGGATGATACTCGTAGGAGAATTTCGAACTGGAGAGTCACTACTGCGTGGATGTCCTTGACTCATGGAGACATCGACGACAGAGCAACAACCAAACTTATGAGATCGGTGTGGTGTCGATTCTCTTTCAAAGACAACTTGTAAAGAGATCCAATACCAGACTCATCTCGACTCTTCAGGCTTAACTTCTTTCATAGTTCCCTGACTACGTCAAGCTCGCCTATAGCCTTCCGAGACATCCTTGAATTCCGAAGCGCGTTTCGAGTAGATGCTTGATATTTCCGGACGTAAGAGATGAAACGAATGTTTTTTGAAGATGAAATGTATGGTAATGCATTAAAGAATGCAAAAGTAATGTAATGGTAATGCATGTAAGAATGCACCGTGACGGTAATATATATAAGAATGCCATATGATGGTAGTGCATGTAAGAATGCAATGATGGTAGTACATGTACGAATGCATGCGGCGCGACATATTGATGTTATGCGCAAAATCACATGTAAAGTCAAATAGCACAAGGGTTTAAAAGGACGGCCTGATATGGTTTCACGCTCACCCAACAATTCCCCAAACAAGGCCTGCTCTAATGTTTTTATGCTAAATCTTCTGAGTCTCGTATCCTTTTTAGAAATATTATCACCACGCGATCGGACCATGGGATAATACTTCAAAAGTATACCCAAGAAGCTGCTCTTAAGGGATACTCAAAGATCCTTTCGAGCGGCCGCTTTGTTTTCTTGACATCCTAATACTTAGAGTTATAGGCCCTTTGTCCAAGAATTATCATCCCGCACTATTGTACGATGCAATAACTCCTTAAAAAGACCAACTCTGTTGTAGTTCTTCACGCCGATCCAAAAGACACGGATGTCTAGTGGACTCAAGCTACTCAACCACTCTAAGCTTATGTTTCCTAGAAGCTGGTATTGGGCTTATCGCCAATCATAACCAACAAATGCCCCAATATCAAAACATACTCAGGTGATAGTAAAGAAATAATAGAACATCAAAGCAATAAATAAACACATGTAAGAATTAAATTAGGTTAACTCGCTTTAAAAATTATTCCCTCAGCTGAAGTCATGAATCAAGCAACTCGATTTTCAAAAATCTTTTCAATCTCGAAAAAAGGAAATCGCCACCATTTTATTTTTCTAAAAGAACTAATATAGAAAACCCCAAGGATAAGGTACGACGACTAAAAAGGGACTGGAGTCTGCTATGGCGAAGGTATTAGCACTTACATCCATCGTGACTGAAGGGGACCCATTTAATTCTACGTGCAGGTGTGTGTTTATTGCTAAGTTACGAATACCAAAAGGAAAAGAAATTGTTTGTTATTATTTTGAGTTTGATACGGTTTCAGAACTCACAGCCTAACATATCTCTCCTCGTGAATGGGAAAGTCAAAACCTGTAGTTCCTCTCAAAAGGTTTTAATTTAGTGAATTGATTTTATAAGAAAATCGTGTATTAGACATTTTCAAATGCTTGAATGGACTTGTTTAGTTTGTTTGAAAAGCTAAGTCCTCATTAATATATGAATGGCTATTGCACCTCTTTATCGGAAAAGAGTTCGATGATCGCATATGAGCCGATAAAAGAGTTTCGAGTGAGTTGAATTGTTTTTATGTGGATGAAAAGTATCGAACAACGAGGCTGGCCTCACGATTCAAATACTAGAAACCCGAGGAACGAAAGTTCATCAAGTCCCTTCACCCAAAAGTTTTCTTGAGAAAAGTGAAGTGAAACGGTTCACGTTATTTAGAATCTTTAAGCTATCGGTTAGTCATCCAAACGACTTAAAGACTAAAGTTTGTTTGGGACAAGTTTTTAACAACTAGTCTAGCCGCCTAACTAGCAAAAAACTTGTACTTTATTAAAAAGATTTTAAAATGCACCCGGATGCTGATCGAGGTTTGAAATTTTAATTGTGAAAGTGTTTTTGCAATTTGAGTTATGGTTAATCGAGCATATGGTCCTAAGGTGTGATACAATGGAAAAGAACAAGCAATTGTATACAAGCATTAAATAAAGTACAAATTAAAAGCCCATACAAGGTGCTTCAATAAATAAATGATTTACATTGTGTAGGTGCATGCGCAAATAAATTCAATCGACTAATTAAACGAAACTTAATCAAGTAATTGTTTAATAAAATTAATTAGGTAAACTAATTAATTTTAAATAACCTAATTAGATAATTAAATAATGTTTAACTAATCAATTAAAGTTTCATTGTGCCCAAGAGTAAGCGTGGTGTGTAATAAATGTGTGGCCGTTGTGACGCTTCAAAGCTTTGTCAACCTCGTGGTTAAAAAAATGGCTCGCATTTAGTATTAGTTTAAAAAAAAATTGGTTTGTGCTTTGTGAATAATAAATAAATGATGCAATAAGAATATTTACTAGTTATTACATCTTTTAATGGGGTAATAAATTTACAAATGGGGATAATAGAAAAATAAAAATAAAAATAAAAAGAATGCTAGAACTTTCCTATAATATATAAAAAATGTCTAACTAATATTAATATTATTTTGGTATTTTTAAATATTACTAAATACTTTATGAGTTGTATAATAATAATAATAATTATTGGTTTAAAATAATATTTGTTATAATAGTAAATAATAATGATAATATAATAATAGTATAATAAAATAATAAGAATAATATTAATAATAATAATAATTATAATAATATATATTAGTAATAATAATAGTAATTAAGTCCAAGAAACAGATAATAGTTAGTAAAAAAAAGAAGAATTAGGTGACACTTGTCACCACCCTATTAAACATAAAGGGTAAATTGTTTTTTTATTTTAAAAAAATGGAATTAAAATAAAAAAAAATAAAAGATAAA
>CM038795.1:50485030-50537472 GCA_021764765.1 Vicia sativa | reverse complement strand
GGATCAAAGAAAGGATGGGCTAGAGGGCGTGGAAAGAGGACGCACTCAAAACCATACGGACGTGGCCTGCCCCACATCTCCATCAAGCAGCCTTGTCCAGTGAACTATCGAATAAACCAAACGCCAAGGGCCCAAGAATGCCAGATGGTACAAGAGGTTTTGCTGTCGGACGAGGCAAGCCACTTAGTTCTCCTACTTCACCTCAGGAGTAATGGTGTTGAACTTGGCAGAAATTTTCATATGCAGTAAAATTTAGGAGTTTTTGTTTTGTTTTTTTCTTATGACCAGGGTATTCTAAAGCAGCAAATTGATTTTTTGTTAGATGTTACCAACTTAGTAATAAATCAAGGTGTATAGTGTTGTATGTATGGTTGATCCTGATAACAACTACAAATATCATGTATCACGCTACCTTAGCATGCAACAATTAGAGTATGCCATTTTTTTTGGTCAGAAACAAGTACTTACTAGTACTATTCTTGTACACTAAAATGTTGAATTTAAATAAGACTTGGAAGTTTGCTCTCCCTCTTTATCTTTCTGCCTCTTAAATTCGGAATTTAATGAATTTGAGTATCGAAAATAATTCATGGATCATATCGTCTCTCATAACAAAGATTACTAGAATAATGAGCATGATGGTAGACTAGAGTATATTTGGATTGATGGAACTCGAGACGGAAGCGAGAATGAAATAATATTATGTTCCATTGTTTGAATTGGCAAAATGAGGATAGAATGAGCGGAATATGATGGAATGCATTCCATCCCATTCAAAATCAAAGTTCTCGCTCATCCGTTGTGTTCCATCAATCCAAACATTAGTAATGATGGTGCATTCTCGTGAGCAACCATGGAAAGCATCTCACTATTGGATTTCTTTCTAATATATCAAAATTTATGATAATTTTAAAAATTTGTTTTGAAAAGGTTTTCACAAAATTTGGCTCAATTGGTACGATATTTTATCCACAGCTAGAATGATAAATTTGGAAACTATTTTAGTTTGTTCACTTGACGTTGGAATTTATATGGGTTGGAGACATTAAAGTTTAGGGTGAATCTTCTTAAGTTTGACGATGTTTACACTTAAATATGAATAAAATATCGATCGAAATTTGCAAACAAACAATATTTTGGTCAATCAATGACTCCGCAACCGGGGCACAATGAGGTTAATTCAAACATAGCTAAGCAACAGTCAATTTAATTTTTATCAAGTCTATATTAAAGTTTAGTGTAGTAGGCCAAGATTCTAGGCTTAATTAAAAGCACGTTAGGATTTGATGATCAGGTTTTATTATCACATTTTTTATTTGTATGTGTTAGAAATAATTCATATTTAGAAGTTGTTGTTAAAATCTGGAGTTTCTACGTCTGTTAAGCGGAAGCAATAGTTTCTGAAGGTATATGCAGAATTTGTAAGCTTATGAGAACTATTTAGTCAAAAGCAATAGTTAGATATTTTCTAAAAGCTACTCTTAGATGTTAGCTTAGCTATTAAGTTTGTGTCTATGTGACAGTTTATTTTGTGTTTAAATAAATCTGTAGCTAGGTTTTTGTAAGAAAGTTAGGGTATCTTTGGTTCAATCGAGGAAAGGGGAGGGGATTGGAGGGATTTTTATCAAGGGGGAGGGAGGTGAGGGGAAGGGAGGAGAGGGATTTTAATTACATATGTGTGGTTCAAAATATGAAAGGAGATGGGAGAAGAGCAATTTTATTTACAAATATGTTTAGTTCACAAGAGGAGGGAAAGGGGAGGGGTGTATTTTAAAACTAATTTACTTTTATATCCTTGTAATTTTACCATAAGCTCATGATATTTATCACTTATAATTCAAACACAAATTCATTGACAAAATATAAGTATTTAATCAAAGAACAACATGAAAGAATTTATAAAAACGAAACTATTATAGTATATAATTTTAAAATGATTATCGAATACAATAAAATCCAACAAAAATTATTATAAACAAAAGTTTTACGATAATTAAAAATTAACATTAAAATATAAAAAATAAAATTAAAAAATTTAAACAATATAATGATAGTAAGATGGAGATATAAAAAATACAAGAATTATATAAGGAAGATAAAATTTGTTTAAAATAGAACTTTTAACATTTAAATAAGTTAAATTTATATTTAAAATAATAAATAAGGGTAAATATGTAAATATAATTATAATTAAAATGAAACCCTCCCCTCCAAATCCCACCAAATCGGAGGGAAGCAAAAAGTGGTTCACTGAGTTTGAGTTTCAGTGCACAAAAACGAAGCTTCCGATGTTTTATTGAAAGAACTAGAATCAATGGAAGATTTAAATGTGTCTTTTGTTCGGTGCTTAATATGTTCTTGATCATCGTCTTTTAAGGTTACATTCCGGTTGTAGTGGATGTGACGGAGAAATGGAGAAACGCGTAAAGAGATACGAGGAATAAGATTAAAAGGTGTTGTTACACATCCATTAGTGTGTGGATGAGAACATGTTTGAGAAATCACTAATTCAACGAGTGAGAAGGCTACGTGGGATATACTAACACAATGCTAGGGGGTGATGCGTTCGTGCAGAATGTGAAGCTTCTGTCTCTACGTAAGAAGTATGACAATCTCAACATGAAGAATAGTGAGAATGTACCTGATTACTTCTCTAGAGTGATTTTGATCACAAATGAGAAGAAATATTGTGGAGAAAAATTGTTTGAACAAGTAATCACTAAGAAGGTATTGAGATCTCTTACTCCTCGATTTGATTACATTGTTGTAAAAATTAAACATTCTAATAATCTGAGCATTATGAGAAATGAAGAGCTGCAAAGTAGTCCAGAGGCACAATAGTTGCGTCTAACTGAGAGAACCTCTAAAAGAGAGGTAGAGCATGCTCTGAAAGCTTCTTTTGTCAAGAAGGACCAGAAGCAATCTTGTTCAAAAACCAAGAAAACACATGGATGTTCTCATATGTTAAAATCCTCTAATTCTTATGAGAAGAAACATCATAAGGGAAAAAAGAAGCTTGACACGAGAAAGGTTTAATGTTACTATTGTAATAGGTTTGGTCACTTTGCTAAGGAATGTTGGTCAAGCAAGGAGAGGAAGTCGTAAGAAGAAAACATAGCCAGAGGAGATTTTGATGATTAACCTATGATATTAATGGCTTTTGAGTGTGATGATAGATAATTGGTAGACTAGTGGTATATGGACAACGACTGCTTAAATCACTTAATTGGAAACAAACTATGGTTGGTTGATTTTGATTCCAGAAAGAGGACAAAGATCAGATGTGATGATGATAAATACCTTAATGTATAAGGTGAGAGAAATGTCAAAGTAAAAGTGAAGCATGGAAGAACTGTTCTAATCAAAGATGTTTGGTATATTCCTGGATTGAAGAGAAATCATCAGATGAGTGTAGGTCATTTTATTGAGTAAGGTTTCTCAATTATCATGAAGAGTAATCTCTTGAAGTTGTATGAATGAAATCAGAAGTTGATTATGAAATATGAACATGGAAGCAACAAAACATTCAAGATGAACATAGAGACAGGTAAAACTAAATGCCTTAGTGCAAAAGGCGTTAAATGTAACAGTGAGCTATCGCACAAGAGATTAGGGCATCTGAACTTTATAAGCTTAGGGAATCTGAGTTCTAAGAATTTGGTACATGGCATTCCTAAGTTTGTGAAGCCTGAGAAGTCATGTGAGATATGGATGAATGGAAAGTAATCTAGATTTCCATTTGCGTCAGAAGTAGCCTCAAGAGCAAAGCATGTTCTAGGAGTAGTGCATTTTGATGTATGTGGACCATTTATAGTACATTCACTTGGAGGAACCAAGTACTTTGTGTATTTTATGGATGAAATCACAAGAATGACATGGGTAGAACTCATCAAGTTTAAGCATGAGAAGTTTACTGAGTTCTAGAAGTTCAAGGTGAAGGTTGAGAAACAGAGAGGTCAGAAGTTGAAAGTTCTCATAATAGACAGTGGAGGTGAGTACAACTTTACAGAGTTCAAAAATTTATGTGAGAAGAATGGAATTGAGCATGATGTTACTACTCTATACACTTCTCAGCATAATGGTTTTTCTGAAAAAAGAAATAGAAATTTGCTTGATATGATAAGGAGCATATTTAAAGAGAAGAATATGTCTTACACCTGGTGGGGAGAAGTTGTTGTCACTTAAGCGTATGTGCTCAATAGGTGTCTAACAAATAAGTTGGAGGAAACTATTCCTTTATAAAAATGGATTGGAGATAAGCAAAGTATGAGTCATTTCAGGTTATTGGTTTAGTTTGTTACAAACATGTTTCATATGCTAAGAGAAAGAAGTTGGATGATAGAAGCAAAATAATGTTTTTGATTGGGTACCACAGTACAGGTGCAAGATGTTGAAGTATACACTGAGGGAGACTTTGACATGTTGCAAGATATTGAAGTATACTCTGATGGAGAAGTCATTTAGTGTTCTATGTTAGAAGAATTTGAACTAGATAATGTTGAAGAATCTCTCAAGAAGATAGTGTGGTTGAAGACCATGAAGGAAGAAATTGAGGTTATAGAAAGAAACAAGACTTAGGAGTTGACTAAACTTCTAAAGGAGAATAAATCCATCAGCATTAGATGATTTTCAAGATAAAGTTGAAGCCATATAGATCATTTCACAAACACGAGACAAGGTTAGTAGTAGAGGATTTATACATACATATGGACTAGATTACTTTGAAGTGTATATGCATGTAGGTAGTCATGAAACAATCATATTGGGGATTGTTATAACATAATAAAATTGGCCTCTAATATATCGGATGTGAAATCTCCATTTCTGGTCCATTACAAGAAGAGGTATCGTGTCATGACCTTGGATTTGTGAAAACAATCAAGAAGTTATGGTGTATGATTACATAAAACATTGTATGGAGTGAAACAAGCTCCTAGAGCTTGGAATCGAAAAATTGATTCATTTTTCAAGAGGAAGGATTTAGAAAGTGTGAGATGCGATATAGCGTTTATATTCAACATAATTCAATATAATTATGGTGTGTTTATATATTGATGACATATCGCTAATAGAAAGTCTTCTAGAAGAGATAGTCAAGTTCAAGAAGGTATTGATGAGTGAGCTTGAGATGATTGATCAGAAATATGGTATAATTTTTCGTGATGGAGATTATGTACTACGAGAAGGGTATAATTTCACATCGGTTAGAGAATGAATGTTGATCTTCTTAAGAGATTTGAGCTAATAAATTACAAGACTGCAATCACACCTATTGAGAAAAATCACAAGTTGGATTCTGATGTCAAGGGTGATGGTGTAGATGCTACAACTTTCAAATAGCTTGTTGGCTCATTGAGGTATCTATGTAACACTAGACCTGACATTTTCTATACGGTTTTAATGGTGAGTAGGTTTATGTACAAACCAAATTGGTCACATTACCAAGTTGTTGTCAAGATACTGAGGTACATTAAAGGGACTCTGAGGTATGGAGTTTTGTTCTCTTATAGTGTTAAATTTGACGCAAAGCTGATATTTTATTCATAATCTGATTGGTGTGGAGACAAAGTTGATAGAAGAATTACTTCTGGATATTTTTTCAAATCTCTGGGAAGTTCTATTTTTTGGTGCTCCAAGAAGCAACTAGTGGTTTTTTTTTTGAACTTGTGAAACTAAATATATTGGAGGTGCTTTGACTGTGTGTCAATTTTTTTGGTTGATGAATTTTTTGCATGCTATGAATATCAAGGTGAGCAAACCTGTGAAATTGATGATTGACAACAAATCAACTATGCCATTTTGTTGTGGGCTATATGGAGCTGTAAATTCATGAATTATGTCGTTGTTCTCACAAAATTCCTTCCAAGAGTTGGTAAAGTACTCACCACCTCTATCATATCTAATTCTTTTGATTTCTGGTTTAATTAGTTTTCTACTTACCTTATAAGTAAAACACATTTTAACTTCATCTTTGGATATCAATAAATACAATTTGTGTATCTAGAATGGTCATCAACAAAAGTGATATAATACCTTTACCCTCTACTTTACTTTGCAAAATTAATAGTGCGAATGAACTAGTTCTAACAACTCAATTGTCCTTTCATTTACATAATTAAATGACTTTCTCTTGAATTTAGCCTCTACATACTTGTATTTTCATGGCCAACTTTTACTAAATTTGTAATTAATTCCATTGATACAAAAATTATGATTTAACACTAAAATATATAACTCTAGCATGCCATAAATCCAAAGTCTCAATGATATAAGGAAAGACACAATATTCTCATTTTCAATCAAAATCTCAAGTACATACAACATCAGACCTATACAATTTCGCAATTCACCATTCTTTGATAAGATTATTTTACTAGACTCAATCACTTATTTTATGCCAAAAATTTCAAGTAAATCGGAATAAATTAAATTCATGCAAAAGAAGGTTCATATAAAATATTTTGTAGTGTAAGAGACTTCACGAAGAGTACACCAAGACACTTGAATTTCCCATGTAGACTTGATCGATTTTAGCGCTCTTTGAAATTCAACAAATAGTTCCATGTCGGTCGAAAATGCTTAGTTGCTCTTGTCAATTAACCATTCAACCATCTCGACATGGTTAACCGTTTGTGATCTTGGTAACAGTCGCAGATGCTTCAACAATATTGACTTGATGTTTGGTTTGATCTCCTTAGACTTAATTACATTTACAGTTGTCATCTCGATCGTAGCATTGGTAGGCTCGATGTCTCATATTTCCACATCGAAACATCCTTGCTTGTTGTTGGAACTTCCTTTCATCTTGAAGTTTGGAGATATTTTGTTTTGTACCTTGTCTTTATTGAAATTAGCCTTTTTGTCCTTCTTCTTGAACATGTCGACAATTTCAAAGACTCCACAAGATTAGCCTTAACTAAATTATCATAAGCTTTTGGAACAAGCTTATCTTTTAGGAGATTTGCCTCTTGATCTTCACGTGGCTAACTAGTTCGAGAAGATTTAAATCTTTTCTTGTGCTTGAGTTGGTTGCGATAGTTGGACCAAGAATCGAAAGCTCGATCAAAAGTTGGCGTGGAGGACTTAGCATCTTCGTCCCTTGACCAAGACTTTTGCCACCAAATTATCGTACTCGTGGACTTGAACCATGATTGGCTTGTCGTCCATCTTGAATTGCATAAATTTCCCACAAACATACTTCTTCTTCCTGACATTAAGAGTTGAATACTTAGCCGCTAAGAGTTCACATATCACCTTTGTAGATTTATAGGCAGTAAGCAAGTCAAAGATCGAGTTAGTAACATGGTTGAGCATATGACCAAGAACCATCTTGTTGTCTGATTCATACTCCTTCATAGTTGCATCATCTGTGAAGAATCATGTTGCGCCAGGAGACAGAGTACCATCCGTTCCACGAGATTTCGAAACGATGGAACCAACAACAATTAAACGTTGTTGAACGAGAACATAGTCGACCTCCAGTTGCTCGAAGAAAAACAGCTTCTTCTGAGACCACCTTTTGTAATTCGTCCCGTTGAGAGGATTGAGCTTTGACATATCCAGCATCGGCTTGAAGTACATCGCCATTATGATTTCAAGTTAATAGTTTCTAAATTGTTAGTGATTAAGCAAAATATAATATAGGTCTGCATTGAAAACCTTTGAAAAAAATGGAAATTGAAAACGTGTTGCGTCGCGGTATAATAGTCGCTTCCTTAGAAGCGATTTATCCACAGCCATCGAGCTCATTCAAATTCGTCGCCGTAAGGTTACCCTGTCCTCCGATCAGGTCTCCTGTGAAGGACTAGAATCAAGCGGTATACTCTAATATATATTTTCAAAAGGAAAAAAACTTTGTGTTTACATTATGCATAAAACTAGATGGAAAGAATTCATATTTAAAGAAAAACAATATGTTAAATTCACGGTGTAATTCCACCTCATAAAGCGTGGGATAAGGAATGAAATTTCAAACGTTGTCAAGCCTACGACCTAATCTATACAGAGCTAAAGTCAAGCCAAAATTTTAAAATAGAAAATAGGCTTAAATACACTTTTGGTCCTCTAGATGATTCTCTTAACATTTTAGTCCCTATAAAAAAAACTATTAGGTCCTCCAACATCATATTTCATGTTTTTAGGTCCCACATGACAAAATAGTCTAATTTGCATGTGTGTCATTGAAATTATGAGGTGGTATTTTTAATTGTTGCCACGTCATTAAAAATAGGTCAAAATATATATTTGGAATTAAAATTTATAATATATAATTTATAAATAAATATTTATAAACAAAATATTTAAAATAATTAAAATGTTTAATTATTATAAAGAAAACTTAAAAAATTAAATATTTTTAATGACGTGGCATTAATTAAAAAATGTCAATTCATGATTTTAATGTCACATACAAATTATTATTTTGTCATGAGGACAAAAAAAACATAAAATATAATATTGAGAGACTTGGACTGTTTGAAATAGTTTTGTTTTTAGTTCTTAAAAGCGAAAAGTAAAAATCAAACACAATTTAGCTTATTCAGTTTTTTTTTTAAAAGCGAAAAATGGTGAAGAGTTTTAAAACACATTTGCAAATATTGTATTCAAACAAGTTTTAATTTTTAAATTTTCAAAAACTAAAATAAAGTTTTTCAAAAGCCTTTCAAATATGCCCTTAATAGTGAGTTTTTTTATAGAAAGACTAAAATGTTAAGAAAATTAATATAGGGGACCAAAAGCATTTAAACCTAAAAATATCTTTAAAAAAAAATATAAGTCTATTTAATTAAATAGGTTGGTCATAAAAAAAAAAAAATTTAAATCTATCAGGCAGGTCAATTTTATTAAATATAAGTATATTTTTTATTTTGTACTTTATACAACTATCTTCAAGAACTTACAAAAAAATGTTGAAAAATCTTATGAGTAATGTCATAAATTATTTTTATAAATTTTTCAAACAAATAATATCACAGACTTTTTAAACATGATAATAGACTAATCAAACCTTCGAAAAGATTTGTATTAAGTAAAAAAAATAAACCTATGATAATTCACAAATCAGACTAAGATTTTGAATTTTTTTAGTAGACCAAGACTCAAACATGGCAAAGCCTAACTCAACTCAACTTATTTTCACCCCTATTTCTAATTGTAGTTTTAAAACAAATATCATTTCCACAAATCAGACTAAGATTTTGAATATTTTAATAGACCAACACTCAAACATGTCAAAGTCTAACTCAACTCAACTTATTTTCACCCCTATTTCTAATTATAGTTTTAAAACAAATATCATTTCCACCCTTATTTATGACCGTAGTTTTAAAACAAATTATCATTTTCACCCCTATTTTTGATTATAGTTTTAAAACATACATCATTCTCATTTTTCAAGGAATTAAGGAGCCATCCCAAGGTACATTTATAGAAACAGACTTGAAAGGCAATGGAATGAATATGTTGGATTCCTTGTATACCATCTAAGAATTTGTGTGATAACACAATACTCAGATTAAGAAACAGAATATAATCAAGCATTATATTCTGTTTACATCATCAAAATGATGAACTTGAATTTACAAATAAGCATTAGAAGTAACCTATCAGAATATTGTCAATCCATAAAATTTGAATCCTTAAATCAGAACTTAAATCTGATTACAACCAAATAATCTTCAAATGATGGTTCTTCTTTTATGCTAACTTAAACAACAAAAACTTCCAATCATGGCATAAAACATTATATTTGCAAGGCTATACATGTCCAAAGATTCCTCCATCTTAAACTAGTAGCTAATAACAATGTGGAATCTGTTTGGTTGATTAGTTTCTAATTCAACCATTTCTGTCAACAACAAAAATACTCGTATAACTCCCAATGAAAGGAGTCAACAGATTTTATCACCCAATATAAACTTAATTGCACTTTGAAATTGCTCAATGAAGAACCTGATGCTGCTGGTTTCAATTTTATCATAATAATAACAATATAACTCCCAACGAAAGGGTCAACAGGTTTTATCACCCAATATAAACTTAATTATACTTTGAAATTGATCAATGAAGAACCTGATTCTGCTGGTTTCAGTTTTATCTTAATAACAAAGCCAGCTAAATTGTAATATCATTCCAATTTTATACTGTTTCAATGCAACAGTGAAAATAATCATATTCATAGACATAAAGTTTGAGAAAATTTTACACAAATTTGTCTTATTATGATTTTACACACATTACATTTCCAAAACATGATAGGGTCTAAAGATTAGAATAAAAAATTAATAATTTTAGGAGGTAAATGAGCCATATTGAAATAGTAAATAATCTAGATTCAATGACAACAGAACAGCAGAATGCAAATGAAGATACTGAGTTCAAGTGTATAACAAAATTATTAATCACAAAATTTCCAACAGGATAAAGATTGGTGCAAATGAAGATACCGAGTATAAGGGAATTTATCTAAGTGCATTCATTTTATCCATGATAGTAGAGCTTGGCTCTTCTCACTTTCTTCTTGTCCAACACCTTAATCTCCTTTATGTTAGGTGAATACCTGTCACATGTATCCCATGGCTCATGAATTAATCAATAGGTAATATATCTTCAAGCACAATCAACTTTAAATTATAAGATCACAACACTGGATTCCAAGCACACACAACAACACATTAAATTCATAATGCAAATATGTAATATTTATCTATAGTAAGATAAGGTGTGTTTTTGAAATAGTTTTGGGAACAAAAATGCATTAAAAGAGCAAAAACAATGAGCTTGTAACTAGAATTCACATAATTAACATCCCAACACAACATCATAAGGTTCTCACGGGAGCCGTTTTTGGGAGGCAAGTGAAGCAATTAAGGCATTTCCTAATTTAACTACACCCTTCTTATAATCCAACAAACAGAGACATGAATCACATGATCATGTTTTCCAGTTCAAAATAGCATGTATACAAGCAGATTAAAAAATGATAGCTCAGTTCTTCAAAACTACAGCCAAGGTGCAGTTTAGGAAAGGGTCGGGTGTATGGTGGATCTATTACTTTTCCTGGGAAGGAGGCTGGTTTCCAAGTCTACAAGCAGATACACGAAAAATATGGAAGGTAATACTTACAGTGGGAATAAAGACTCAATCCCAACCCCAGCTACCATCCTTCTAATTCTGAATGTAGTATTGAGTCCAGCATTCGCCTTGCAATAACAATCCCTTTTATAATAGAAAGCGCCTCTTGTTCTCCGGCACTTCCTATCATATCAGACATAATAAAAAATTATCATATTTTCGTGAACACAAAGCACAAGTACCAATATATCTTCAAAACAAATTTTCTTACCACTTTAAGCTGCACAATATAGCCAGGCTTTATATCAGGCATCTCTCTTTGTCCTTTCACCTCCTCCACTGCTTCCTTGTCTAAAATCTAAAGGATATAAATAAATACCAACAATTTTTACAAATGATTAAACAAAACAAACAAATCCCTTTATTAAATAAATCAAAGGGAAGTCACGTGCCTGCATAATGTGCCTTGCGGTTTTATCTAATCTTTTAAATTTGATGGGACGAGGCACTTCAGGTTCCAGTAAGGAACTATCTTGAGAAGAAGAATCAAGAGAACTTGTCTCGGTAGACATAAACCTAGTTCGGAAATGAGGGACAAGCATAGAACCATGCTGAACTGAAGGCAATCTAGTCAAACCATTACCAGACTCAACTCTCAAAAATGAATTCGTTTGAGAAAACACGGTAACCTGCACAAGAAATTATAAGCACGCTAAGAGCTTTATCTTTGTTTGGATAAACAAATTAATTAAGCACTTATAGTATAAGCGATTTTTATATAAATGCACATATAAGTAATTCATATAACAAAATATAAAAATGAGCAAACAACCATTTTGGTTTTTAAAGTGTATTGTGTTGTGCATCAGTCCCTAACTCAGTCTCGACCAATTAAATACTCTGCACTCGGTTAGTCCCTTATTCCCGACTTAACTAAATAAAAATGCTAGCGTGCTACAGAGAATGACCAAATGGCATGTCAATGTAAAGATGGACCAAAATGAAAGAAAATCTTCATTCTTAAACAAATTGCTTACAGCATAAGAAAGTTCATAATGAAGCAAAACTTATGGAGGTCAGGTATGAAGAAGACTGTATTATCAGTGGAACAAAAGATAATCAGAAGTGGATGGTCAACTTTGGAACAAATAACATATAATATAAAATGATGTAGATTTGAACAATAATATAAATGAGTAATGGATCTAGTGCAGTATCAATGTTAGGAAAATTGGTAAATACTAAATAATGAGAGCGGAAAACCAACAAGCCAAGTAAGGGACTTGGCAGGAGGAGAATCAGGATCACAGGTATGTAAAGAAAATGATGATTAACTCACTGCTCTTATAGTGAAGAATGGATGAATTAATTGGATTTCAGACTGAGTTGGGAAACAACCTGACACCGCATCACAGGGACTAAAATAGTGGTTTGCCCTTATAAAAAAAAATTGGTGCAAGCTATAAGATTTTTCAAGAGTTATCTTAGAGAGCTAATAAGCTGAAGCTGTTTTCATACGCTCTAGCAAATAGTCTGATATCCCAAATTCATCCAAACAGACCCACATCCCAAATTTCCCTAGCTCATAAAAAATGGAAAAATCCAAACTGAAACTCAATCTTGAAAAAAAGAAAGAAACTAAACACATAAACAAACCCAATCTGGCTATTTATATCACATTCAATTCAATTACTCATTCAATCACGCATAGCAACAACAAGAAGAAAAAACACACCAGAGAAAGCATATAATTGCTAATTGCACATAAAGCTTCTAAACAAACTTCAGGATTATACGATCCATACTTATAAATCTACAACTATAGGACAGTGTAAGAGATAATTGAAATGGAGAAAAAGTGCATACACCGATCGGGGGAGAAAGAGGAGAAGTAAGGTTGGAGAAAGAGCGAGGCCGGAAATAGGTCGGAAAATGAAACTCCGGTGGAGAGCGAGTGAGAGGTGAACGGAGTAGAGAAGAGAAGAGCTTTCGTGAAGCCATGGCAGGTTCTTTGAGAGGAAGAAGAAAAGCCCTGGTGTTAGGGTTTATGGGTAGAGAGGAAGATGAAAACTGTGTCGTTTTTGTTGTTAGGAAAAATGATGTTAATGCTGTTACGGGTTGGATAGCGTGGACAAACTTAGTATATAGTCTACGGTGGACCACCACTTTTAACCGTTAAATTTACTCATCCTCATAGTATTGTAGTGCACCTTCATGCACTGAATCAATTTTCAGCAATCTACTTCATAACGACTCTAAATTGGGATCCATAGTCGGTGTCTGTCTGGTGAACTAAAATGTTTAAATGTTAGTTCGTTTGTCTTGTTTAATATAAAATGTTTAATGTATCGTTAATATTATATTTAATTTTTTAATTGATTAATTATATATAGTTTTTATAATAAAATAACTGATATTATTAATTTTTCTTTATCTCACAACATTTCTTTGATCACATCATTTTAAAAATATATTTTCATCCTTTTTAATTTTTTTTATCACTTGAAAACACACTTATGCAATTATATCTTATCTCAATCTTTTTTCCCTAAAATTTATCAAAATCTTTCTAATGGATTAGCCTGAAATCCGCTTGGCCCGGTCCAACCCGATCCATGAAAGACATAGATCTGATGGGTTAGCCCAAAAAAACAGGAATATATTTTTTTAAAGATTTTTTGCGGACCAACTCGTACTAAATTAATAGATTTATGAGTTGATCCGATTGACCGGACCCATTTTGACAGCTCTACTATGATAATAAAGATGAGATTAATCTAAACGTCCAAAATTGTGGTCCATCATGGACGGTGTTTTGACAGCTCTACTATTTTATTATAAGAACAATGTTAAAAATAAGATAACTAAAACATTTTTCTTCATTATTGAAATTTAAAAATGCTCTTACAAATTTATAAATATATTTTTTGACGCACTCATTTACATTAAATTCATGCGTAAATGAGTTACATCTTTATTTTGTCAGAAATTTGTTTGGGGATGCATTTTTGTATTCACTTTATGTATCCCAACCATTCCTTGATAAGACACTCATATTTTTTACATGATTTAATTCAGAGACATATTTTTGTATTCATCCTACATGCACTTCAATTATTTTTAATTAAGACATCCTCATTTTTTACATAATTTTGTTCAGAAATGCATCTCTCTATCAAATACGGATATACACCTTAGTAAATTTTGACTTCTTTTTTTTTTTTAAAAAAACTTGTTAAGAAAATAACTCTATTATAAAAATCTTATAAAAACCTTAATTATAAAATTGTTTATATATGACCACGTTTAATAGTTAGACTAACAGTTAAGAGTAGGGATATTTGCGGTGCGGTTTTGACAATTTTGACGCTAAAAATCATTTGAACCGTAAGAAAAAAAATGCGCAGTTTGGTTTATTTAAGTTGACTTTTAAAAAAACCAAACTAAATTATTGTGGTTTGATTCGGTTTAGTTGGTTCGGTTTTTAAATATTTTATTGAGTCATACACATATAGATGACAATATAATTTTTATATTTATCCATTCACACACTACCAAATAACAACAAAACTCATCATATTTGGATGACAACTTCTCATTAATATGTAAAAATTAGATTAGACAAAATTGGAATTCTTATTTAATATGTAAAAATTATATTAGACAAAATTGGAATAATAAACATAAAATAATTGCATAAAACAATATAAAAATATTATAATGAAACAAAAAAAAAAGATGAAAGGTTAGTGAAGATGAAAAAGAAAGAACAGAAGAAAGATTAAAGAAGAAGATGTGCGATAAAAACAAATTTGAGAGAGAACATTTGCAATAAAAGATTAGAGATTAGAGAAGAAGAGATAAGATGTATGTGATGAAGAAAACGCGATAATGCTATGAGAGATTTGAGAAGATTGGAATCGAAACCATAAATGTAAGAATAAGAAAATTGTTTGTATTCATAAGACTAATGTATAATAGATTTATGTTTGAATTGGAAATGAGTTAATGCAGTTTGATTCAGTTTGAAAAATACAAACTGCAAAGAATTGAACATTGCAATTTTATTAAAAGTTTACTCAAACACATCTGAATCAAATACAATTTTTTGTGGTTTAGGTTTGGTTTGATTTACAATTTTCTATTGGATTAGCTCGGTTTTGAACACCCGTAACTAAGTAATTTCTAAAAAACATCTAACTACTGCTCATAACTGAAAACTTACAGTTTCCAACTAACACTTTCAGAAACTTTTGCTTATAAGTAACAGATCTAGAAACTTCTGATTCTAACAATAATTTTTAAATATAAATTACTTGTAATTGTAACCATAAAAAATATCAAGTATTCGAAGAGACAAAACAAATAAGTTAGGAAAAAGAAACACACATTTTATAAAATAACCATTAAGAGTGCATAGAACTTTCTTGTTACGGGATTTCCTTACTTACATAACGTAATGGTTTGTATTGCTCTAGAGAAAAGTTTCAAATCTTCTACCAACTAGGAAACTGTTAATTTCACCACATTATTAAACAACTTTTGTAGAATCATGAATACAAAATGGTCACAAATATTTTGAATCCACTTCTATGAAATGTATAATAACGAGAAACATCAAGTGCATGTTTAGAAAAATAGATAATCACGGTTAAAGCTCATATACTCTCATATGGAGTAGAATATACTATCTGGATGGTGCATTGCATATGTGGAATGAGACAAAACTGAACATATTATTGAACTAAAAATCATTTTTGTAAACAAATACACTCGTCTATCTTACAAACTGAACATATTATTGAACTAAAAATCATTTTTGTAAACAAATACACTCGTCTATCTTACAAAGTTAATGCTAATATTAAATCACAAGTATAATAAACAATTAAAAACTAAAGACTAAGACAACTTATCGTAGAATCAAGCAATTATCATGACTCTTGTTTCTGAAGCATCATCTTAAGTATCCCATATCATAACAACAGCTATAACTCCTATTCCCAACGACACTGCAAGAAACTTCATATACGGTGAATCAACCTTTGAATGCTTGTGAGCCACGTAACCCTTTGAAAATAGATGGTTTATCGAAACATAAATAAACACGCCACAAGCTAAGCCCATAGATATAGCAAAAATCCAATCAGCCACATTACCCTGTGTTGTGGAATCTAATACAATTCCAATGGCCACACCAATTGGACTAGAGATTGCGAAGGCGAAAGCATAGGCTGCGCATGATAGTAGAGGTCGATTAGGAACCATTCTAAGGAGCGCGATACCCATCGCAATTGCTGCAAATATCTTGTGCAAACAGATTGTCCATAAAGCTTTCCAAGCGTCTGCTCTTGTCTTGGAAACTCCGATTGCTAATCCCTCGAAAACAGAATGAGCACAAAGGGCGATTATGTATACATAAACGAATATGTATACCGTATCTTCAATTGAACTAGCAGATGTATGATCGCGATCATTGGTGCTAGCAGAACCCTGTTACCAGAAGCTACAGTTCAATAAGTGATGACAGAGATAAAAAATTTATGACTTTGTTCGTAAATATGTAACCTGATATTGTGATTGAGAAGTAACACCATTGCCTCCTTTTTCTGCCTCTGCAATTTGCACCAAAATAAGTAGCTTTGAGTTAGATAGTAAAAAGAATTTGATGGAGTCAAACATTCATTTCAGCCATTAGAAGAAGATCTGTCATCTGATGGTTCATATATTGAGTTTCTATTATAAATTCGATTTGTTAAAATCGGAACATGAACATGACAATATTTGGGCAACTGTCAACATGACTATGGTGATTATGGATTATGAAGATTTTCTACATCAGATGATTTATATGAGTTTGTTTTAAAAAGACTAGACAAAGTAAGAATACAAGCCGTTTGATCATCATCCAACTATCAAGACGCGAATATGTGGTCCTTAATCTAGTCCACAAATATCATATACAGCACAATCTTAGAAAAGTCTAATGTCAAGTCAAGTCAATCAAAAACAGAAAAGTTATTTTGAAAATTAAATTGAATTGCATCATCATAAGACGCTATAACTTTTATAGAAACCCCATAATCATTTCATCCTTAAAACACAAACAACTTATTTAGATCGACTTATTTGAACTTATTTACCAGCATAAACACTTTTGAAACCATTAGCCAGAGTTTATTGAAATAACTTATAATTCAAGATAACTTATGAAAACAACTTCTATCTTATACCCGATGAAAAACATTTGACTTGTAAGCAACTTGATGAAAATTAAACTCAATAGTTTATAAATAAGCACTTAATTAAACAAACATCACCAAATAAAGAAACAATTAAATAAGAAAAGCACTAACCTTGACCTTCAACGTCAGCACCACCACCATGAGGCTTCTCCAAAAGCGAAGAAATAACACAATCAGCAAGCATGGTAATCAAATAGCCAGCACAAGCCAACATGAAAGCAAAAGGGTATTCCTTATCAGTCAAATCACCAAACGTCTCATTGGCATCACTCAGAAAATGTATCAAAGCAGTTCCCAAGAACACTCCACCAGCAAACTGCGTCCCCAGAATCAAAAAACCTTCGTTCCATCTCAATATGTAAGGAGATACACCGGCAATGAAAGTGGCGAAGAAGATCACAAGTAAACACCAAACTTTTGCGAGGATTAAGGGTTTTGAACGGAGGTTGGGGGGAGGTCCGGCGTCGGAGTTCTGCGTCGGCGTCTCCGTCATCGTCGTGGCCACTGTGGGCGGAGACAGAGAAGAAGAAGAGAAGGAGAAGAGAAAATAAGAAGAAGGTGCGAATAGTAAAAGACATTGGTGCGAAAAGAACAAAATGTGTGTGGTGTGGTGCGGATGTCAAGGAGAGGTTTAAATAGAAAAATAGCAAGAATCTTAATGAATCTAAAGAGTATACAACTGAGTATACAACTCATATAATAATTTTGTTTTATTAAACATTAAAATATTGTAATTTAATGATTGAAATCTCACCATTTAAAATAAATATTGAAATGTTGTATATTTAAATTCACATTCTTACATTTTTATATATCTATATAATTATTAACTGAGTTGATTAATTGCAAAATATAATATAGTTTATATATTTCTATAATAAATATATATTTTTACTATTAATTTTTTTAAAGAGTTGAGTTTTAAACTATCTTGTTATCTATTTTTTAATTTTAATTTTAAATTTAAAGTATTATTTATTTTATACTATATTAATTATTTTATAGTATATTAATTATTTTATAGAATATTAATTTAATGTTTGGTGAATTGTGATATGATTTCTAAATGTGTAGTACACATTTATGGTGAGTTATTGTGACGGGGAAAAAATGTACTACACTGGCCTATTGGTGGGTGTGGGTTGGTTGCAAGTTGCAAGTTGACAATTCCAACCCATTTGGAGAGAAAAGGTCTTTGTAGTTTGTACTACAAAATTTGTACATCCCACGTTGATTGGAAATCCTATCTATATCTAGGACTTATTTTGTGTGATGGGTAGTTTTGAAAAGTATAAAATGAAAGTTGTGCCACGCCTTGTCCTTCTTCCCCTGTTACATTGAAGCTTCAACAACTCGAGCACGGTTTTTCTATTTGCCCGTGAACAATTGTGTCACAGTACACAGAGTCGGAGTCGGAAATTGAGGAACATCCCCTAAATGTGAGAGACACGAAAATGGTTTGAGTGACTTTGTTGTTGTATAATTTTGATAATTTTAAACAGTGTTATCTACGGTGAGACATCTACTATATGTCTCATCAGTGGATCAATGAAATAATACCATAAAATTTAATGAATGGATTAGATCTTTAAATAAAAATTAGAATATTAAATACATTCTCACACTTGACCATGTCTCATTATCTTTCCCATTTGCTTTCTAATTGCAGATAAAAATTAACACTCAAATTTCTAACTATGATAAAGTAGATTTGGAGAGAACTTACTTTTTAACATCAAACACACCTCTCATAAAATAGATGAAGACAATGATAAACTACATTTCTGCAAAATAATCCTACTAATTTGGTGTTCTAAAAATATTTACAATTGTACTTTTCCATGATTTTATTTTCGATTTTGTTCCCAAATATTTAATTGAAGATTTTTATTGAGGCACTTTTAGATCTTGACATGGAAAAAGTACAAAGGTTGCCCAGATTCTCAATTTAAGAGAGATCCATTGTTGCAACTAAAATATGTTGGTTGGAACCTTGTGAATTAACCAAAGTTTTGGGGACCAATACATTGCAAGTGGTAGTAATATTTGGAAGGATGGTAGGAAGGAGTGAAGATTAACTTTTTTATGGCCACTAAAGGAATTGAAGAGACAAAGTGTTTCTTAATTTTAGAAACATATTTTACTCTTCATGCATAACCTTTGATTTACTGGTTATTGAACTTGACCGTGTCTTTGGAGCCATCCTTTCTATACATGAGCGTTTTTCTTGAAATATTGATAGAAATTGTGAGAGAGAGGTTGATCAAGTGCATAAATGACTAATTAAATCATATAGACTCTTTTAATCTAATGATCATTTGAATTGTACATGTAGAGCTGTCAAAATGGATTAGTTTATATAGGCTGGTCCGTTCAATCCGAAAAATCATAAGACTTAGGCCTTTAAATTAGAACTCATATTTTAAGGGTCTTTTTAACCCAATCCTAAAAAGTTCGTTGCCCATTAGGGCTAGCCTATATAGGCCGGTAGCCATCGATCCATATTACTATAAAAATTTTAAAAAATTATATTAATTCTTATATTATGTTACTCCAAAATAACAAATTAATTTTTCTCACTTCATTAGATTTTGTCTCTATTCTATTCAATCTTTATCTTTTAAATATTATACATTAATATAATCAACATTTTTCCTCGTATTCTATTAGTTTCTCTTATGTTAAATATTTTGAGTATTATTTTCTATAATTTAGACATATATTATATTTAAAACACATTAGAAGATTTGTAAAAGATAATATAGTACTTAAAATGTATTATATTTAAAATAATTTTTTATTTTATTTATAGGCAATATTATGGATTTTTTACTTAAATTTTTTTATTAAAAAAAAGCTCATTTAAGACCGGGTAGCCCAAAGCCCATCTAGGACCGAACTCGGATAGTAATTTTGAGGCCCATATTACAATAGGGCTTTTTTGGCCCAACCCTAAAAAGCTCAGACCCATGAGGACCGACCCTAAATGGACCGAATAACTCATTTTGACAACTCTAGGTACATGGGTGAGGGATTTAATTAAACTCTCACCTTAGAATTCACCATTTTAAACATGCACAAAAAAATTAAAATATATTATTTTGATGTGAGAGAATTGTTAATGAAGAGAGAGATAGAGAGAAAGTCACAAAATCACACAAAATAAAAGTCACACAAAGTCAACACGATAGATAAAAAACCTTTTTTTATGCACGTCTACTATTATTATTGTTTCTTTCACGTTACAACAACAAACCATTCATGTTATTATTATGATCTACTACTGCAAATGACTTGATTTAGGAAGCATTGCAACTATGATGAAATGTTCTTTCAACTATCTATAAGGTGTTTGATAAAATTTCCCAACCGATTTATTTTGCATTTAGTAGAGATAAGCACAATTTTGCATTGTCCCTTAATTTCTAGTCGACAGAGGGTTTTGCATTGTCCATTCTCGAGTTTTATTGTTGCTTGATGACAAGATAGAAGTAAAGGTATTTCGTATGGTGTCTCATCTTAAGACGCTACATTTATGTAGTGACAAATGCAAAACACAATTTGAGAAGTTATTGAGAATGACCTTAATGTGTTTACGACATTCGAGGAGACATTAAGGGAGTTGGGCAATGGATATGTGGAATATGTATGACCATCACGTATGAGTCGTGTATGTCATCAACTGATGGTTTAGTTCAGGTTACTCTTGGGACATGAGAGATCAAAAGTCACATTATAGGTATTGTAAAACCATCCGGATTAGACTTGATAACATTGATGCAAATGAGGGATTATTTTGGACGTAGGTTGTTAAAGCGAGTCTTCACAACACCCATCTTCACCGTAAGAGCATACCTCCCAAATGTCCTATTGCTTTCTCTCAGACAATGAAATGTGTGTTATTCATGGTGATTGATGAGCCGGATTCTATAGGTGCTTATGTTCAATTGTAACTTCTTCCTCGTTGCACTTTTCAGACGGTCAAGCCTCAAAATAGACGGGATCGTAGATTATGAAATCGCAAAGCCTTGCAACAACATCTGATTATTGAGTGCTTAACTACTTGGAGGGATGTAAATGGTCTTGCAAAGTTAGTTGATATTGTGTTGTGTAGCTCTGAGCAAGAGAAGTTGGGTCATTAGGGAGTTCCTATTAATGAGGGAGATTCAAAGGTGATCTCCAACATCAAGCAATGCTTTCGAAGGTTCCGGATGGCCATTTCACAACAACTGTAAAGGTGTTGGGTTCATCTAGTGTAGCCCCCTATTATAAACACACTATGAAGGCCTTAAAATCTAAACACACATATAAACCACCTCCGTCCATGCCGACCACATTGATCTCTGAAGCTCCTTTATGGTAAAAGTTGATTCAAGCTCCTTTAGTGGTTGAAGTTGATTCAGTTTTCAGGTACATTAAGTCTTTCCCCAAAGGGCTCTATGTGGTAGAGATGGTTTACAAGCTCAACATTTATTGGGCGCAATGTGTGGAGAAGGTTTTTATGTGTCTAGATATCCCTTATGTGCAAACACTCAAGTTGTTAACACATGGTTAGAAGGGAGATGTCCGATGAGTTTGGTAGAGTTTGTTGCCTCAGTGCCTTGACATTGCTATTGAAGCCTGATGGTGGGATACGACCAATTGTTGTGGATTTTATTTGGAGGCAGTTGGTATCCAAGTTTGCAATTAAAAATGGGTCGGTAAGGATATGGAATTATATCTTAATGACTTCCAATTTGGGGTCGGAGTATCAGGCAGTGCTGAGACCATTTTGCATAGTGCCAACATGGTGTTGAGCAAGCGGTATAAAGATGGTTATTTGACTATGCTCATGGTAGATTTTATTACTTCTTTTAATTTGGTAGATCGATCATACATTCTACGAGAGGTGAGGGTGAGATGCCCATCTATTTCATTGTGGGTTAAGTTTATCTATGGCCAGGTAGCAAGGTTATATCTCGGGTATGAGCATAAAATGTCAGCCATTGGAGTGCAACAAGGTGATCCGTTAGGGTCACTCCTTTTTTCCCTTGTGTTACACCCATATTCATCAGATAAGTGACAATTGTAAGCTTCTTCTTCATACCTGGTACCTCGATGATGGGACCATCATAGGGGATTCTAAGGATGTGGCTAAAACTCTTTACATCATTCGTGAGACTGGTCCAGGATTAGGCCTTGTATTGAATATTCATAAACCGATATCTTTTGGCCTTCGTGTGATGATATTTAACTTTGTGGGGAGTTGATTCCTTTAGAAATTGGGAGGTCGAGATGAAGGAATTATCGATGGGTTGGCCTTGAATAGATCGGCCAAGGTTGTTGAGCTCATACATCTCTTTCCAAAACTAAGGGATCCATAGAGTGAGCTTCTTCTACTTCGTTCTTGTATGGGTATTGTTAAAATATTTTTTGGCCTTAGAACGTGTCAACCTTATCATATGGAGAAAGCAACTATTTGGTTTCATAGAGAGTTATGAAGGGTGGTTAAAGACATTGTTGTTGGTGGAGGTTCTTTTTCGTAAACCTTTAATGGGGTAACTTCTTTACCTATTAGATTTTGGGGATTGTGTTTGTGATCATAAGTAAAGGCATCCTTATACGCGTTTGTGTCTTCTAAGGCTCGGTCTTGGGTGTTACATGATCATATATTGAGAGTGGAGTTTACGTTTGAACCTTGATTTTGACAAAGCTTTGGATAGTCTTAGTGGTGTGATTCCAACTTTTGACCTTAGCGGTTTAACTAGAAAGCACACCGTACCTCCTAAAGCACAACATATTTTGGCGAGTGCATTTTTTAGTAAAAGTGTTCAGGGATAGGAAGTAAAGTTTGATTGTTCTAGGCTGCATATATCTCGTAGAGTATTATACCATACTTAAATATCTTATGATTCACTTATTTCCTGTTGATTGTGCTATTCATTGCAAAGAGCTTCCAGGATTCAAATACTAACATAACTTTGTTAGGGATGTTTTGTTTGACATATTTAGATGTGCACGGGTATTTATGAAAAAAAAGGCGCATGTGAATTTCTTAAGTGACCCACAAGAGGGGAGATCGACTCTTAGGCCAACAAATATTCTAGTGTATGGATGGGTAGGAGGGAAACACGCATGTGTAGATTTGATCGGAGTTTTCCCACCGGTGGGACTGAGGAGTGGAGGTTTTATTGTGGGGTATACAACTCTCAAAACTGCTTCAATCAAAGTGGTCAAGTATGATAAAACGTGTTTTGACAATAAACATGCTTTTATACCATTTGCCTTTGACACTATTGTCTTTCCATTTTCTTTTCAACTTGTAAAATACACATTTATATTAAATGAAATAAAACAAAGTGAGATCTCATAAAGACAAGTCACATTTAATTAACGAATATACAAAGTTTAGGGTTAAGTTCTTTTTACCCCCCTGCAATAGTAGCGAGATTTGATTTACTCCCCTTTCAAAATAATTTTTTTTTGCCCCTTATAAAATAAAAATTTTGTTTCCAGACACCCATATTTCATGTTTGACTGACTGGGAGTAGAGAATCTTCCTAGGTGGCATTGTCTTTGATGAGTGTGTTTTAATTTTTTTAATTTATATAATGACATGTCAATATCCTTTGTAAATATAGAAAAATCTTCTAAAAAAACTAATTTATATGGGAATCAAACAGATGTTTCTTCACTCAATATAGAAACCTTTTACCACTACACCATGCTACTTGATTTGTTATATTTGCTCATTAATGTTATATAATATATACATTTTTCATAAACACAACATAAAACTAGATCTAGATCTGCATCTTCTTCCCCAAGAGCAGTACCCCATTGTTAGAAACAATTTTCACATTACTTTTCTGCAGCATATCCAACAATTTCTTCACTCAATAAAGAAACTTCTTACCGCTGCACCATGCTACTTGATTTGTTATATTTGCTCATTAATGTTATATAATATATACATTTTTCATAAACACAACATAAAACTAGATCTAGATCTGCATCTTCTTCCCCAAGAGCAGTACCCCATTGCTGAAAACAATTTTCACATTACTTTTTTGCAGCATATCCAACAAAACTGCTTGTTTTTTTTTGCGTGCAGAATCATACCAATTGGTTTCAAACAATCAAACAAAATCATATCGACATCGAAAATAATCTACAATTTTATTCGGTTTCAATGTTCTAATGTTGAATAAAATTCCTAACCCTAACCCTAAATGCTCCACTCAGTTGTGCACGCTTTTGCAATCCTAAAAATTTCATCTTTCCAATCTCTTTTTGATGAAACCAACACAACTTGAGTTTCACATATTCATCATAAATTCTCTCAAACTCTTCCCAATTTCCAACAATGGGTATCGCTTTTGGGAAGAAGATGCAAATCTAGATCTAGTTTTATGTTGTGTTTATGAAAATATATATATTATATAACATTAATGAACAAATATAACAAATCAAGTAGCATGGTGTAGTGGTAAAAAGTTTCTCTATTGAGTGAAAAAACCTGTGTTCGATTCCTTTAGAAATCAATTTTTTTAGGTAAAAGACATTTAACCGTAAAGTTAAAAAGACATTTAATTAAAGTTTATGACGGATGTGATCATTATTATGGTTTTAACTGATAAATGGATATTTATGGAGATACTATTGGATAAATATGATATCCATATCCGTTTCATATTTGGATATCTATGGATAACATTTTTCCTATTTTTTTTTTAAAAATATATTTTTTCAACTTCTTTTAAAGACACAATAAGTGATTATCACATAACATCCATACAAATCTCTTTTATTTTAACAAAAAATTATCTCATTAATCTTCTTTATTTTCACCAAAACATAACATCAATACATTTTATTTTAAAAATGAAAGATAATATGATTGTGAGTTAGTGAAAGAACGAACAACAAAGAAATACAAAGAAATACATAGGTTAAATAGAAAAAGTGGTTGGTTGGAGGTGGAATTGTTGACGTGAGATATGAAGTAAAGAAAAAATTTAAATATGAAATAACTTATATGATTTGTATGAAATGTTAAAAATTTCATCAAAGAAAACTTAATATAATAAATTAATATTTAAGTAATTTTATAATTTATTAATAGATATCGATATCTCATGGTATGATATAATTAAACTTATATCCATATTCATTACTAAACAGATATTTAAATATTTATTTATTTTATTTGTGAATATCTATTAAACTATTCACTTCATATTTATGACGAATTTTATCTACGGATATCCGCGGATACAGATTTTTTTTCCATCTCTATAGCTAAATTTTAGAATGTTAATGATATTGTACTAGGTTGTTTTCAAAATATATTTGTTTAGTTTTAATGTATATTAATCTCAACTATTTGAAAATAACTTACACATGATAATTATATGTAATCTTTTTTCATAAACTTGATATTTGATTGAATTAATAAATTAGTTAATGAAAACCATATGCAAATTGACATTTTGATGCTATTTTCTTACGTTCTATTTGCCGTTTCGTCACAATCGTCTATTATTTTTCTTAACCACACACAAAGAAAAGATATGAAATTTTTGTCTGGTGTGTTTAATAGCTTTCAGCTTATGTACGTATAGCTTCAACAAGAAAATGAAAGGCGAAGATAATGTCTACAACTAGAGACAGGAGAATATTCAACCATACACAGTCTTCTCTTTCATATTTCTTGAGATATTTTATAAATTCTTATGAAAATTGCATTATATATTATGTAATTCTATATAAGTATTTGAGAAAATAAAAGATACACCAATAGTATAAAATTGTAATAGTGTAAAACAATTTTAAACTGCCAATCAATTAATTTTATATATTTTAATAATTTTTTTTTTATAATTTAAAATTATTTAAATAATATAATAAATTATTGATTTATAATTAAATAAATAGTGTAAAATTATTTTATTAATTTTATAAAAGTCATTATAACATGATTCTATTAACCTTTATTAATGTATAGTCTTTAAACTCCTGGTTATAATATTCTTTACTAGCTTATAATTTTTTGGGTTAAATATATAAATCTCCCTTGTAATGTTAACGATATTCGCATTAGATCCTGTAAAATTATTTTTTTCAATTACTCCCCTACGATTTTTGGGTACCCCTAAACGTGTAAAAATGGAGTAAAACGGAGGGGGTAAAACAAAAAAATATATTTTACAAGGGGGTAATATTTTTGCCTAGGGGACAAAAAACTTAGAATTTTAACATTTCAAGGGGACGATTAAAAAAAAAACATTATCAAAGTCTAAAATGAGAATTCGCTAACATTACAGGGGGTTTATATATTTAACCTTAATTTTTATGATTATTGAAGTGTGTGAACAAAGCAAAAATAATAGCCGGAGATATAGAAACAACTTCCAACTGAATTAGTAGAAGTTAGTTATTTCGGTTAGGCTATTGTATGAGTTTATATTGAGTGTAGCATGGTGCATTGTAGCTAAGATAGTACTTCCTGCAATGTATATATATACTTGTTGTAAACTCTTAATTCCTTAATGAGAATCATTATTTTCTTCATAATGTTCATGTTAATTCTTAATATGGTATCAGTTTCATATCTATGAACAATCCTTTTCAGTGATTCTTCTTCAAACTTTTGCCTCACACATCATTGATCCTCATCGTGATCGTGTTTCTGTTATGATCTTCATCTGAGATCATTTCTTTTCTATTATAGTCTTTGTCCCTAAAGATCTTCTTGCTTTTCCTTCCTTTTCCCGCCATTGTTAGCTACAGATTTCTTTCCTCATCGATATAGTTATGCCGCTGTGCCTCGCTCCCAATCACCAACACGACCTTGACTCAATCTACTACATTCACCCTAGCGAAGGTCCCAATACCATTATCATCAATCCCAAGCTCGATGGCTCCAATTACATGTCTTGGAGTATATCCATGCGACATGCCTTAGGAGCTAAGAACAAAGGCAGATTCATCGATGAATCCATGGAGATTCCACCTGATAATGACCTCAATTATGCTCAATGGGAACGATGTAATCACCTCATCCTTTCTTGTATTATCAATTATGTAATCACCTCTTCCACAATTCTTTATCATGATCATGCTTTAACTGCTTGAAATGATTTACACACGCGTTTCTCAAAAGCTGGTCGTGTTAGAATTTTCACATAACGCTCCAATATTAACAATCTGAAACAAGATTCCAAAATTGTTATGGAATATTTTCTTGAGTTGAAAGGGTTATGGGAAGAACTGAATTCTCATAGACTATTACATATTTGCATGCAATGTTCGATGCATATGCAATGCTATGCAAAAGGTTCAAGAAAATCGTCTTAACAAGCCATATAATTTCTCAAGCTTGAATGATTCTTTTTATGTTGTTAAAACTCAAGTCTTGCTTATGAATCCTTTACCCTCTATCAATCATATTTACTACTTGTTGTTCAAGAGGAAAGCCACCACAAGAAATTAGTTGTTTAGATGATACCTTTCTTAGTTAATGTTGTACATAAACAAGATTATAGACATAAAGGTGGTCACAACCCTAGCAAAATGCCACGAGTTTGCGCCTTTTGCAATCGATTTCATGTGGATTGCTATCGGGCGGCTATTTTAACAAGAATCGGGTATAAATGCCACACAAGAAATTTTCCGTATCTCCACCTTTCGATGAATGCACTTACCTCTAACACAAGTAATCGGATTCCTATTTCTCAAGCATATGATGGTATCAATCTCTTGCGATTTAATCTTGCATCAATATTTACTACCAATCAAGTCTCTCTAGCGGCATGACGGCTGTGTACTTGTAATGTTGTTTACTTATCATCTCATACTTGGCTAGATTACGGAGCAAATGATCATGTTTGTGCCTCACTAGACTTGTTTCACTCTTACTACAAAATTTGAGCCATTAAAATAACACTTCCCAATGGCAATTGCATTGTTCGTGATGTGGAAACATCGATTTTATATTCTTTATCTCAATCATGTTCTTTGTGCTTGATTTAATCAATCTTCTCTATTTCAAAATTTGTCATGATTTGAAATGATCATTGTGTTTTCTGATCGGTGCATTTTGGAATTAAATACCAGAGGATGATAATGGCCTATATAAATGCGGTTAAAGGACCATCACTGAAGATAAAGCCATCCATCTACATTGAACCAACTACAACATCAACCTAAGCTCACAATTTCCATGGAGATAACATTTTGCCTCAAAACCTCAAAATATTTTCATTCCTAATCGCCTATGGCATTTCGATTAGGTCATGTTTGACTAGTAGAATAACTTTTATGTCTAAATGTCTTTTTGAATTGATAGTAATTCCACTTGTAACATTTTGCATTTGGCTAAACAAAGAAAATGCCATATTTATGGCATTCTTTGCTTCACATAAATTTGAGTGTATGCATTTTGATATTTGGGGCCTTAGCCATTTATTCATAATTAGATATTTTCTTGTGCTCGATGAACATACCATGTTGTATGGATTATTCATGAAATCAAGTCGGGTCATTCAAAAGTTTGTATGGTGGTTTGGGCCACCTTTTACTAAATTTGTTAGAATTGATAACGGGCGTAATTATGCTTCACCAATTTATGCGCATTGTCACTAAAGACTGCATTGAAACCCTCAACAAATGGTAGGTTTGAAGAAAAACCAACATTTACTAAATGTTAAGTCGTGGTTCTATACCAATCCAAACTTCCCAAACACTTTTGGTCTTATGCTCTTCAATTTGCACTTTTCATAATAAAGTCCCCACTCCCATTCTTAAAATAAGTCACCTTACCAAGTTCTTCATAATGAGCTTCGATTCACATTTGCAAGGTTTTTGCTATGTTTTGCCTTCTTCAAGATCATCGAACTAAACTAGATCCCAAAGCCATAAAATCTATCTTTCGATTACAAACCTGGTGAAGGTATACTATGACTATCACACCAATGACATTTTCATCTCACGAAATGTGAACATATTCTCCTTATACTTCCAACATATCATTCCCACTTCTTGGTTTACTTTCCATCTCTCAGACAAAACCACTAACCTAAAGAACCACATCACTATTGACCGATAAACTACCTACACATAATAAGCCTTATTACTTTATTTGCGAGCATCTTCACGAACTAATCATCGGATACAATTTCATACGACAACAACAACATAAAAGAGTGAGTGAATTTTGGTATTTATGTGATGCTATATTAAATACTCTTTCAAAGGTATTTTATCCTCTTCCAATTTTCTTTCACATAAACACTTGTCACCATTTCATTATCATTATGCTATCTATACTAACTCACATTAAACCCAAGATTTATGTTGAGGCCACATGAATGGTATGTAGGTAAAACAATGCTCATGGAAAAGCATTGTGGATTTATGGTGTCACTTTGTTGGAGATGGGTATACAAGATCAAATATTATGGGCTGATAGATTCAAAGCTATATTGGTGTGCAAGGGATACTAGATTGAGGGATTACACTTACTTACGGCTAGTTTCATAATTTGAATTGCTATTGTTTTAGTATTTGCAAGCATTAGTTAGTAAATAATGCTTTCTACATACATTCAAGAGGTGTATATGGTTATACTACTGTGTGTGTACACTAGTAAATTAACCATGTTGTAAACTTGTTAAATCCATTTATGAATGTTGTATATATGGTTATACCACGTGTGCACACTAGTAAACTTAACCATGTTTGCAAACTTGTTAAATCCATTTATGGTCTTAAATAAGCCATCACGTTGGTATGAAAGACTCATTTTCTTTTTATGCATAATTACACATGTGAAACTTTTATCATTCACTATTTGTGAAATCTTTCTTATCTAACATTACTATCTCAATAGTTTATGTTGATGATGTTATCCTAGTAGGAAATGACATGAATGAGTTTGATTCTATTAAACTGGCACTTGATTCTACTTTCAAGGTCAAATACCTAGGCATCTTAAAATACTTCATTGGCATCGATGTACTCAATTTAAAGCAGGTATATTTCTTAATCATAGAAAATACGGCCTTGTACTATTGAAGAATTAGGTTTCAATGAGTCCAAACCGCTGACACTCCTTCTAATCCTACTATCAAACTACACCAAGACTACAACTTGACTTATCATGATATTCCTTTGTACATAAGAATCATAGGTCGATTGTTGTATCTCAATGCCACGAAGACGATATAACCTTCGCATATACAACTCGGCCAATTTCTTGTTTTCCACGGTTATTTTTTCATGGCATGCAGTATTATTGAAATGCCTAAAACTTGTCGACGAGGTGTATTTTCTTCCCGAGATTCAAGTTTCTGAATGGCTATTTCGATTGATTGATGGGATGTTTAGATACCGTAAGATTTTCAGACAATGTTTCTTTCTTGGTAGATCTCATATCTTCGCATTTAAGAAACAACTCATAGTTTCTCGATCCTCTTAAGTGAATATGTCTTTAGAAGAACAATGTATGCGAGCTTAATGTCTCATTTACTTGATGAAAGATCTTCATGTTATATGCTCAAAAACACTGTGATTTACCGTGACAACAATAGTGCAATTTAAATTGCGTCCAATCATGTCTTTCATGAAAGAACCAAACACTTAGAAATTGATTGCCACATTGTCGCGAGTTAAGCAAAGAGTCCTAAAATTACTTCTGTCAAGTCAAGGAGTATTGGTGATTTGTTCACCAAGTCTTTGCACTCTCAGCCTTTCAATGACTTATTGCTCAAGTTGAAGATGATTGACATTTACCATCCTTCAACTTGTGGGGGGATATTGAAGTGTGTGAACAAAGCAAAAAAATAGTGGAGATAGAAACAACTTCCAACCGAAATAGTTAGAAGTTAGTTATTTAGGTTAGGCTATTGTATGTGTTTATATTGAGTGTAACATGGTGCATTGTAGCTATAAGATAGTACTTCCTGCAATGTATTTTCTTCATAATGTTCATGTTGATAATTCTTAATATTGATATACTACTTTAAATAATATTTTATAGTGCAATATTTTTCTCAAATTTTATTTAATTTTCTTAATTGAAATTTGTTATATATATATATATATATATATATATATATATATATATATATATATATATATATATATATATATATATATATATATATATATATATATATATATCAAAATTGATTTTATTAAACACTATTACTTAAAAATATTAAAATAGAGAAAAATAAATTTGATTACTAAATTCTTCATTTTAATAGTTAGTGACAGAATTAGAGAAATATTTTGTCAATTATCTATCTTTAAATTTTATTCTATTTAAATTTTTTTTAGTGGTGATTAGGCATATATATTAAATATGCTATTTATCTATAATGATTTATAATAAATTTTTTTTTAAATTTATTGAATAATTAATGTATTTGATCTATATAAATTAAATATATTAATTATTCAATAAATTTAAAAAAGAAAATTTACTCATAAATTACTACGGAGAAAATAATTTATTGTCATATTTAATAATCTTTAGAAGAGTTTAAAAAAAATCATACTTGGAGATATAGTTCATTCATCACTTTGAAAAAAACAATCATAATTGTGAGCTATTAATTGATATCAATTAATAACTCACAATTATGATTTATTTTTTTGTGGTAAATGAACTTTATCTCTAACTATGATTTTTTTAAGCTCTTCCAAAGAATGTTAAGTATAATGTAGGACTGGACATAAAAATGGAAACCCTCCCAAACCGCCATATCCATGTGGTTAAACACCAGTTTGGGTGGGTCGGTTTATCGATTTGAAAAAAAATTATGTGGGTTTAACCGACCAATTTAGGCTTGAATGTTTGGCCCCAATGAAATCCTAATTAGCCGAATAAAGAATTATAATGTTAAATATAATTGGGTTGGGCAAATTAGTATGTGTTGGCCTACTGAAATCTTAATCTAACATCAACTAATATAGTAACACACATTGAATTTCACTATCTACTAGGGTTTTCTTACCTTTCTCACTTCACTTACAGTCTCTCACAATACGCCACTGTTGTCTACGATACGTCGTCGTTGTCCAGCATTCAACCACTACCAATCATCATGTAAGTTCCTCGTGATCTCTCTCTCTCTCTCTCTCTCTCTCTCTCTCTCTCTCTCGCACTCTCTATATTTGTGTTTGTGTTTATTGTTCCACATTTTTAAACTTTGATGTATAAGAAAGGTAGATAGATTAGGTGGTTGTTGTTGTTTCATGGATGAAGATGAAGAACATTCATCAACGACAATCTTGTACATAATCTTTTTCTACCGTTGAAGAAAAGAGACTTTTATTACTTCAAAAAACAATACAACTCAAGGCGATCCAAAGATTCAGCTACCAAAAACACACAAAGCCACTTAAAACATCATAAGAGCACTAATATGGTCTTTAAGTCTTGGCTTGGTGTTGGAGCGGTAAAGCGGCAAGCAAAAAGTAAGTTATTATTTTACCAGGTGATATATAGGTTATATCGTATCGTTTCCACAGAGATTGGTTATTGATTCTCCGTTCGACAGATCTATTGTCAGTGAGTTTGGGGTTTGAATGGGTTGTTGTAAGGAGAAGTATCAACAGAAAATAAATGTATAAAAAAGGATAGACAAACTTATCCGGTACGAATGTGTAGTACTCGTCATAAACTTAAACCTATTGATCAGTTGCACTCAACCTAATCTAGTCGTCAAAATCATCACGGACACCATGAGATATACCCACAACGAAGATTATGTCTAACCCAAAGGCGCGAGACTAACCGTATTACTCTATCGGCAATGGCTTTCCTGCTATAACAACACAAAGGCATTAAGCTTTAGTACCCAAAGTGAATATTAGCTCTAAATCTATGTCTAATATATAGAAACTAATAGATATTCATCCCTAATCAAGATTTGTGAGGTATATGTCTATCACAACCCAAATCCAAACATAAAGCAAAAAGATCAAAGAAGACATCAAGATTGATTTGTAAAACAAGCTTTATACAACACCATGATCAATAAATATACATATGTTCAAAGTAAATATACAAACATCACCCAACAAAAGAGAAATACATAGAGAAGAAGAGAGAAAAACCACAAATCTATCGGGTTGTCAGTGCCGGTTGATGAGAAATCCACCTCCGAAGATGTAATCCCAATTGATGTTTTCTAGCTTCTCTAGACCAAAAAATGATGTATGATGGATTGATGTTCAAAAATACCCAAAACATAACATAAAAATGTGTTTTTTTCCCTATTTAAGGATTTTAAATCCCGCATGGCGCGCTTAGCCCGATCTGTGGACGCTCAACGCGCTCTGTGTAGTTCCAAAAATAATTCAGCACTTGTTTTCGCCATAACTTGAGAACCGTAACTCGGATTTGCGTTCGGTTTGAAGTATTGGAAAGCTTATTCAATGCCCTGTCTTACCATGACTAAATACCACCCAAATTTATGATTTTATCTTATTTAATTTGAGCTTTATTTGTTGGTAAATTGTTAGAAATTGCACTCTTGAAGCTTAGCCTTTGGCCTTTATTACTCAATGCTCCAATTATTAATGAATACCTACAGAAGAGATGAAAAACTATCAAATAATACACAAATACACTAGAACTTGATTATACACTAAATATACACATTTATACAAAAAATGGGGGATTTATTTAAAGAATATCAACAAAAGAACTGATAAGTGCCACAGAACATATATACAAAATAACTATATTTTGGCACTTATCAAACTCTCCCCAACTTGAAACATTGTTTGTCCTCAAACAAAGACAAACAACCCAAAGAAACAAAGAATTATAATCAAAGAGTCACGAATCAACAAGTTTTAAGAACGTAAAACAAATGTATGATTCAAACAAAAACACACAAGCAAGGTACATACTTACCACTATCTTATTTACCATACATATAAACGAAACTAATCTTAAGTGCAAAAATCATGCAAAACATTCTAAAATAAAACAAGCTCAATCATGAACACACCTAGTAAAAATTCATCGATAGATGAAAAACACACAAAGGTGAGGGACTTTTGACACTCATCCATAATCTTGTAAACAATAGACTAAATTATGCATTCATATAAAAACTCATATTGAAAATACAAAGGCAAGAATCATAAGGGATTTTAAAGGTTGTAATGTGGCTTGGTTAACAAACAAGTGATAAGTCCTAAAGCTAATCGAAACAAAAACTTTCCTAAACCTAAGGGAGCAATTACTTCCACAAATTTTCAAACAATGTAATTTCAATCAAACTTCTTCTTCATCCCAAATTTCTCAAACCAACACACATCACTTATTACCACAATATTATTTCATACTCTTTTTGTTTTTCTTTTACAAAGCTTTTTCAATTTTTTTTCTTTCTTTTTCATTTTTTTTATTTTCTTTCTTTTTCATAAAATGTTTTTCTTTCTTTTCTTTTTCTTAACCTCATATAAACCACAATATAAATGAGCAAACGTTTCTCTCATCAACTTGAATTCAACCAACATCATTATGTGAATACTCCCTACTTTCTAAGGCAAAGTAAAAATTCAAACAACAACATAAAGTTGAGGGGTCAAAAAAACAAAAGATTCAACATCTATACAAAAAGATGAACTAAACACTCATAGACAAGCATTTAGCAAAAACAACATGGACATTGATAAAAAGGCTCAAAAGGGATACTAATGATCACACACTCACAAGGTGAATTGACTATTTGGCCAAGATAGTTATGCTCAAAATCAAACAAAATGCCTTGATCATTTTCATGCAATCAGACAATAAACATAAACAAAAGATTAAACATAATAAAATCTAGTTAAAACAAGAATTGTGGCCTCTTGCATATATGAACAACAATGGAAAGCTTCATCGCATTTATGGGTAAAAGGGAACTAAAGTGATTCAAGTCATGAGCAAGTAATGCAAAAACATTGAATGACATGGTAAATGTACAAATGAAAAGTTTCCTAAACATGTTATGTTATAGAAAACGATAAACGAGTACCTGACATGTACCAACTTCAAAACCTATCATTATCATACATCCGCAAGTTGAATCAATCAAACTCGGAAAATCATCTCAAAAGTCTTCAAGTTACCGAACCAAAATTTGAATCCAAACAACAACAAAATAATTAGGAAAACAAAAATGTACAAAATTTACAACCAACAAAATTTCTCAAGCTAAACACGACAAGTTTGCGGAAGACACAATTTTACACAACAAAACAAATACATATAACGATACGAAAACTGGATGAAAATGAATTAACAAGTTGAAAAGTGAAGATTTGAAATTCAGAATACTTCCTTGTTTCAACTTGTTAAAACACAAGTCACCACACACATAAACAAACACAAACCAAACATGCTTGTTTTACGTCGTAAGCTCGACACCTTTATTGTGCAAGCTAGTAACCTCTTCTTGTCATGCCATGATATTTTCACACCGCGTAAACCTAAAGAAATTATCCTAACAACAACACAACAAACGTTACGAAAACGAGACAATTCACAGCAATACGTGAAAACAAAGAAAACACAAATATGCACAAGTATGGAAAGTAAACACACAAGATGTATAAATAAATGCACATATATACATATACAAGTTCATGAACAAATTCTATACAACATATACATTAATTACAAAACTCAAAAACAAAAGAATTATCGCGATGCAAAAACAATTAAACCAATTCCCAGCAACGACGCCATTTTTTTGGAGCGATAAAGCGGCAAGCAAAAAGTAAGTTATTATTTTACCGGTGATATATAGGTTATATTGTATCTATCCATAGAGATTGGTTATTGATTCGCTGTTCGACAAATCTATTGTCAATGAGTTTGGGGTTTGAATGAGTTGTTGTAAGGAAAAGTATCAACATAAAAAATTATAAAAAGGATAGACAAACTTATTCGGTATGAATGTACACTACTCGTCACAAACTTAAACATATTGATCAGTTGCACTCAACCTAATCTACTTGTCAAAATCATCACGGACACCACGAGATGTACCCACAACGAAGATTATATCTAATCCTAAGTCGCGAGACCAGCCGTATTACTCTATCGACAGTCTTGCCCGCTACAACAACACGGAGGCATTAAGCTTTAGTACCCAAAGTGAATATTAGCTCTAAATCTATGTCTAATATATAGAAACTAATAGATATTCATCCCTAATCAAGATTTGTGAGGTATATGTCTATCACAACCCAAATCCAAACATAAAACAAAAATATCAAAGAAGACATCAAGATTGATTTGTAAAACAAGTTTTATACAACACCATGATCAACAAATATACATATGTTCAAAGAAAATATACAAACATAACCCAACAAAAGAGAAATACATAGAGAAGAAGAGAGAAAAACCACAAATCTCTCGGGTTGTCAGTGCCGGTTAATGAGAAATCCACCTTCGATCACCAAGATGCAATCCCAATTGATGTTTTCTAGCTTCTCTAGACCAAAAAATGATGTATGATGTATGATGGACTGGGGTTCAAAAATACCCAAAACATAACCTAAAAATGTGTTTTGACCCTATTTAAGGATTTTAAATTGCAGGCGGCTTAGCTGTTGGGCGCCAATAAGACTCTATGTTGTTTCGGAAAAAAATCAGCACTTGTTTAGGCCATAACTTGAGAACTGTAACTCGGATTTGCGCTCGGTTTGAAGCGTTGGAAAGCTTATTCAATTTCTTATCTAACCATGACTAAATAACACCCAAATTCATGATTTTTATCTTCTTTAATTTGAGCTTTATTTGTTTGTAAATTGTTAAAAATTGCACTCTTGTAGCTTAGCCTTTAGCCTTTATTACTCAATGCTCCAATTATGAATGAATACCTAGAAAAAAGATGAAAAACTATCAAATGATACACAAATATACTAAAACTTGATTATACACTAAATATACACATTTATACAAAAAACGGGGGATTTATTCGAAGAATATCAATAAAAGAACCGATAAGTATCACAAAACATATATACAAAATAACTACCGTTTGACACTTATCACTTGGACCTTATTTCTGTCCAGTTGGAGCAATCACCAAAACAACCGTTATTTATATAATTCCACACTTCATGGACAATCTTAGTTATTGCACAAATAGTTGATTTCTCCCCTTTATGTTTGCAGTTATCAATTATGTAGATAAGCTCGTCGTTCCAGCCAACAGGAGAATGGTGCACATTGATCCACTGGAGGACAACTAGCCAAATTTATCGAGTAACTGAGCATTTAAACATCAAATGCCTCAATGTCACAATCTCACTGCAGAAAACACACAAATTGTTGTCGATAAAACCAAACCTTTAGAGCCTCTCTTTCGTTGCAAGTTTATTGATACAAGTCATCCAAAGAGTAAACATTGCTTTAGGCCTTGCACAGTTCCCATACATAAGCCTTCTTTAATTCACCACCTGATTTTGCACAAGATATTCCTTATACATCAGCCCTGTACTGAATTTATCTTGCTACAACATTCTATTTCACACTTGGCTTTGACGAACCCCTTCCCTTTACTTCAAAATTATTCTAAGAATCCACGAACAAGACTGCCACACGGGAACATTCCAAATATCTTTTCCCTTCATATAATAACAATGAATCTATTTTACCCACAAGCTATCCTCTTTCCCACATAAATTCCAAATAAGCTTCAAAATATAGGATCTATTCCAATCAAGTAAAGACAAAATATCTTGTTCGTAATATTTTTCTTCCGTTTCATGGTCACTAAATTAGAGATCTGGTTATTATCGTTATCATGTTCTTGTTTTTGTTCTATAAAAATAATCTTGTTCACAATCTATATTAGTTTATTTGTTTCGGCATTTTTAATTTAATAGTTGATACTTAACAAAAATGTAAAAGACTTTGTGTTGTTCTAATAGATAATTTTATTTTGTGTGGTTTGGTTCATTGTGTTAGATTAAGAATATTAAGAATATTTATTGTGAGAAAAAGAATACTGCATATTATTTATCTCCACACTTTGACTCTATTTTGATTGTAGTAAATCAGGTTTGTTGTAACATTAAAATTAAAACTTCTTACTTATATTTCCTGGTGTGTAGGATGTTATGGAAGAAAAATATTTTTGTTAAGAGATACAGTACATATCTATCTAAAATCTTAAGGTAATAGGTGTGTGAACTCTTTTATTTATATAGTGTTCAGTTTTTTCTTTTTTAATCAATGTGAGACTTCTTCCTCACACTTGATTCTCAACATGTAATTTATTTTAATGTTGAAATTTATTTTATTTTTAGGATTTGAAATTGATTAGAACTCAAATAAATATGAATGAGCGTAATATTAATCTCAACTCAAGTCCAATTTTATAATAGCAATGATTCAATAGCAGAATTTGTTTATCAATTGAAATGTTACAAAAAAATATATGCGCCGGATTGAAATGGGCCCTTTTTAATTAATCGATTGAACTCACCTGATTATCTATTAAAATTGATTAAACCAAAATCAACAAAGAATCCAGTCGAAAATGTGCCTATGATTTCCATTCGTGAACTTTATTGGATTGAGGTTTTGGACTCAATTTTGACCCAAACTGACCAATGTCCAGCCTTAATATAATGGATAAAAGCTCGTAAAAAATTTATTTGGTTGATTTATATTTTAAAAAAATTACAAGTGCAGTATTTATCACTAAACATTAACCCTAACACGTGGTTCTTTTTTGCATGTTATGAACATGCTTTTAATACAGAGAGAAATTACTACTTTAAAAATAATTTTTTCATTGATTTGTCCGATGAAAATTATATTTATCAAACTCTTATTTGAAATATTATCTTTAACCAATTATTTTTCTTTTAAAAAAACTCCTCTATCTCAAATTCATTGTGTTTTTAGCCACAAAAAATTGTTTTAAAATAATAGTTTTTTTATTTTTTCAATGTAATATTAATTAGTTTTTACCTATTTTATTTCTTGTCTGTGCTCTTTCTATGACAATGTATTACAATCAATAATAATAAATGATAATTTTGTAAAAATATTATTTTTATTGATTCGATCATTACTTCTTTTAATCTCATATAAAAATCTTAAACGACTATTATTTTAAGACGGATGGAGAACTATTAAGAAATTTAAAATGATAAGTCTGTCTTAAAACTTATATATTTTATATTAAATATTTAATCTTTTAATAAAAAATTAATATTTTTTAATGAAAAGTTATTATTTTTAGTTCTCTTAATCATGTGTAATATTGCACATGTTAAGACAAACCCTTAATCTTAATGACTTAGAACTTGAGCTTAAATCATTCAATTCCACCCGTCTTAAAAAAATTCCTTATCCTCAAAGTGTAATTCAAAAACCATAGAAAATGCAGGGAATTGGTTCTTTTGTTGTGAATAGTTTATGTTTAAATTTTATAGTTGATCTCTTTGAAAGTAATAACAACTTTGGAAAAAAACTAAGAATGAAAATGACAAGGAAATAAAAGGATTTGATTGAAATGTAAAGAGAATTTAAATGATTTTCATGAAACATAAACTGATATTTGAAAATAAATGTGGTGTATCATACGTACTAATGTACATTTCTCAGAAACTCATTTCTCGATGATACTTTGGTATTTTGAATAAATATGAGTAATATGTACAATATTGAACACACACAAAATCTTAATACTAAAGACTAGGTGTTCATGATGCGATTTAGGCGGTTTTGACGCAAAAATTATCCGAACCATGAGAGAAAGGCATGCGGTTTGGTTTGGTTCGGTTGACTTTAGAAAAACCAAACCAAATCAAACCAATGCGGTTTGGTTCGGTGTTGGTTCGTTTTTTACAAATAATTTGTTGAATCATACATTCACATATATATGACAACATAACTTTGTATTTGGTCATTCATACATGATACTACTAAATTATAACCAAAAACTCATCATATTTGGACAATAACTTCTCATTTAATATGTAAAAGTTACATTAGACAAAGTGAAATAATAAACATAAAATAATAGCATAAAACAATATAAAAATATTATAATAAAAAAATAGAAGAGATAAGAAATTAGTGAAGATGAAAAGAAAGAATATAAGAGAGAGAGGAGAGGAAAGATGTGCGATAAAATAAAATTGAAAGAGAGAAAATTGCATAAGAAATAAGAACGTGCAAAGGAAACAATATAAGAGAGTAGAGATTAGATAAGAGGCAAGATGTAAGTGGTAAAGATGAAGTGATAATGTTAGGAGATATTTAAGAAGATTGAAATTGAAACCATAAGCAAAGATGAGAAAATTATCGAGTCATAAGACTAATGTATAATAGATTTAGGTTTGTTAGATGCGAGTTAAGTAAAATTTAGGTTGTAACATAATGCGTTTAGTTCGGTTTGTTCGGTTTGTAAATAAAACAAGAACCAAACCAAACCATGCGGTTATGTTAAAAATGACCAAACTAATCCGAACCAAACGGTTTTGCGGTTTCGGTTTGGTTTAGTTTGGTTTTATGGTTTCTATTGGGTTAGTTTGGTTTTGAACACCCTACTAAAGACTCATATTTATACTATTTTGACACGAACGGTCTTCTCTTCCACAAGAGGACACACTCTCGTGCATGCATTCTATCCTTGAGCTTCACGTCTCTTTCAAAAGAACGGATAAGTGCTAAAATTCAAAAATATCCCCATCGAACCCACTTCGAATCATTCTCAAAACGCTAAGTTTCGACCTTGCATCGTTTCATCAAAACTTGATTCGAAAAGGCCATTATGATCCGTGTCGAAATAAACATAACATCTTCAGTATTCTTGATTTCTCACGAAGCCTTTGATATCTATTTGAACGTCAAATTCCAGTTAAAAAATTGCCCCTCAAAAATGTATTTTTTGATTAAAGCGAGAAAATGACATTTTTAAAGTCTTGACGCGTCACCAATTACTGTTGGACGTCATGGTCATGATGACCACTTTTCAAAAACATCTCATCAAGACTTGCGTTGCTGCTTTGAATCATTACTCCTAAAAAATAGTAGTATGAAAGTAACTTTCCTCGGCAACCGTTTTTGCGTACTCTCAAAAGTGACACGTGCTTGTTTACCGTGGAATTTGGTAAACAACCGCTAGTCTTCCAAGACAAAAATATTGTTTAATTACTTACAGTGTCAACTAGATTGATCTTAAGACATGAGCTAAGTTTTGAGTTTTATAATGTTTCTGGATATTTACTCTTTATTGAAATTATGATTATAACAAAAGTAAAGGTAAAACAAGGGCTTTTAAATAAAGATAAAAAGACTTTAAGATAAAAATTGGAATGTAAATATATTTCAACTTAAACTTAAATGAAACATAAAAGACTTTATTCAAAAGATAAATGACTTTGAATTAAAAAATAGTGTTTCATACATACATCCTCGGTGACTCTTTTCTCTTAACACTTGGTACAATTCTTTTTTCTCTAACAAATTACCCCTTAAAATTGTTGGGATTGTTGTAGAATGCTTTAGAGTTCCTTGAGTATTATGTCGAGTTATAATTATATGTTGTTATAACATTTTTATGAGTTAAGAGTATAGAATAAATTAATAAAAATATGCTATTAAGACGTTTCGGGCATGTATTAATAATTTTTTAGTTATAATATGATAACTGAATTTAATTATTGATGATTGATTAATTATTATATGTTTAATCAGTGATGTGTGTTTTACGAACCGAGGTTGGATTGTGATGATACTTTGTGTATTACTTGCTATGTGTGGTGATGATGTTTGGAGCAGGGATGCTATGATTATGAATATGTGTTTGTATGTACAATTGTGTGGTAATTCAAGTGTGATGAATTAATGAAGATATGCATGAATGTTAAGATTAGAGGATTGTCTTAATTGCATATGATGATTGTAATTGCAGATGCATCATTTTGTCAAGAGGCAATGCTTGTTAGTTTCTGTGGAAACTAGTGACTTATCCCGAACCTAGAGAGGGGTTTGAAGCTTAGAGGACGGACTTTTATGTGTTATTGGTCTAGAGGACAGGCCCAATTTAAAGTAAAAAGTGAAAAGTAATAACTGTGATTGGTATCACATGTATGAGTTGCATTTGAGTCTTGCATTAAGTCACATGGTGTTTGTGTCATAATATGAGACTATGTGCATTATGAAATTGATTTATCAAATTAATATAATTATTAAATTGTGAATTGTTGACATATACTTGTGAATAGTATGATTAATTGGGTGATGTTATGTGTATACAACATATGAAGTGTGAGAATATTATTTTATGCATGTATGTTAAACATTATATATAATTATATTATTCTTGATAATTATGTGAATTCTCACCCTTTTGTTGGAATGATGTTTAATACGACATCGCTCACGTACTCAAGATTAGAGTTGCTTTGAGCATGAGAGTAGTTGTAGAAGAACTACCTTATTTTATTTTGCATTTTGAACTTTGAGTCGTGTTTTGGTCATGTAACACTAGGGGAAAGTTTGATTCATGTTTTGAGAGTTACAATTGTATACTCTATTTATTTTGTTAATTGGATTTGAATTTCATGAAGAAGTGGCTTTTTATGCGTAAGTTGATTAAATGAACAGAGTTTATTTGAGATTGGAATATTATGAGATTCTTAATGAAAGTGATTTCACTACGACATGCTTATGTGAAGTGATATGAAAAATGTGAATTTAATTTAGTTTTATTTAATTTACTTGGATAATTTATGTAATATTCTGTTGGGTTTAGTAGGGTGTTATATTTATTGGTATCATGCGCCGTTCTGCTCGCCAAGTTGTCTAATATTGTTTGTTCTTTGTACGTGATATGTGTAAACACTATCGGTACTTGCTTGTTTTCCTAACCGCTTGGTTCTAGGAGTGAGATTGAAACAAGTGGGGACCTTGTGTGTGTACTCGGACAGAACTGGACCGTTGTAGGTATTTATCGATATTCTCGTTGTATTCTCTTGAATAGGTATCGAATCTGCAGATAAAATAGTTGCACTTTCCCCTGTCGAAGGGGTTGTTGTTCGACATTGTTGTTCAGTGGATTAACCATCTTTCTAGTGTACTTCCTTTTTGGTATTGGTTTGCTAGTTTTGACTAATTTACCACTCCTTAATCTCATGCAACAAAGTTAAACAAATGGATTAAAACAAACAAAATAAAATTTGTGATAAAAACTTAGACACTAGTCCCATCATGCGTGAATTTGTTTACCGTAGAACCACTGCTAGTCTTCTAAGATAAAATTATTGTTTGGTTACTTACAAGATCGACTATATTGATCATAGGAAATGTCCTAAGTTTTGTGTTTTATAATGTTTCTAGATATTTACTCTTTATCGAAAAGATGATTATAACGAAAGTAAAGGTAAAACAAAAGCTTTTAAATAAAGATAAAAACTGGAATGTAAATGTATTTTGACTTAAACTTAAATGAAACATAAAGACTTTATTCGAAACATAAATGACTTTTAATGAAAAATTGGTGTTTCATACATACATCCTCTGACTTTTTCTAACACTTGGTACTTCAAGTTTATTTTAGTGATTTGTTCAAAAATGAACACCCTAAAACCTAATACAAAAGTTCTAATTTATACTACTTTGACCATAACGGTCTCTTTTCTAAAACTCATCACGTCGACACTTGCATGTCCTTTGAGATTCCAAGCTTCCATGTGTCCTTTTGATAAGATCAAATATTTTGAATTTCAAAATTCTTCTCTTCAAGCTACCAAACCATCACCATAACGTGTTGAACTTATTTCAAATTTGAAACTTCTAATAACTTAAGTCCATTTACTTCATGAAATAAGGCGTTACTTTGAATAAAATTAAACCACTTATGAGCTTGTCACTGAAATCCTCATGAAATATTCTCATATTTTAGAGCTAAATTCTCTTTTAAAATTCTTCATTTCTCTTCATCATTTTAGGTTGTCAAAATTATTAGCTAACAGTGCCCCACTAAACTCTTCGATCACTTTTCAAGATGAAAATGAAACACCATTTTCTTATTCCTATAAATACCACAATCTTTCATTCTTAAAATTTTTCCACTTCTAAACTCACACATGTGCATTCTTGAGTTTCCTCTTCAAAACATTTACAACCAACCTAAATTGAATTTTATCAACAAAGTCTAGATGACACCTAAACAATGAATGATCATGTGTAATTTGTTTGTGTGTATGCATAGATGCAAGGTTGAAGATGATGAACAATCTTAAATGTGTTTATAGTTTCATCAAGTTGAAAATGATGCATGTGAAGAAGTATATATAGTGTGCAAGTTGAGGCAAAAGGAAACCTAGAAATTTGAAAAGAAAATATTTTTGAAAAATTGACACATGTAAGTTATGTGTCGACATGTAATTACATGTGTCGACCTATATGAGGACATTATTCGATAATAAAGTTATAGACGTTATAGGCTTAAGCAACAATACATGTGTCGATTATCTGAAGCATTTAATGACATGTGTTCGACTGAAATGAAGAATGCGTCGACAAATAACATAACCTACAAACTTTATTATTGATCCACATATGTCGACGCATAGATCGGATTTGTCGACGCATGCAACCGATTTGTATGTAGAAATTTATTTTTAATGCACGACAACTATTGACAACCTTTTCAAACATGTTCTAGATGCACTCTAAAATCCTTAATGCAAGGGTGGACACAATGACTCATATATATTGTTCAATATACAAAAAAGTTAAATTTATTCTAATTTTAACGTCATGCAAAACATCTACACCTAAGAGGAAAACACATTCACAAACTAAACCTATGTAAAGAAGAACATACATATCATTAGCACCTAAATCAATGGTCCAAAAATCATATTTGATATTAATCGAGAAAGATATAGCGGCCACACTTATTTTACCTGTAACCTCATTTGATTGAAGATTAAATTGAGTAGATAGTGTGAAATATGGTTTGAATAGGGATAGAGTTAGAGGCTTGAGACTAAGGCATTAAATTTGTCTATTGTAACATATTAATAAATTTGTCTCCACTCTTTTCCTCGAAGCGTAGATGGCTAGAGTTTACACTTTGGAAGAATCATTCCCTTTGTACCGTGAATGTTTGTTTAAAGAGGAATCGTTGAGCAACAAAGGTTCTGGGAGTGGGGGGTCGGTGGCATTGGAACCTGTTAAGAAAGAGGAGAAGTTTGGAGGAGACGGCAACAAATCAGTTTTGAATCGAGTGAATCTTTGGTAGAATAGCCCCTTGCAGACTTACAAGATCAAACATGTCCTTATCACACATCAGGCATTATACTATTAGTTTGGATATGACATGTTTATGCAGGTTCAATCCACAGCCTGCCGGTAGAAGAAAGAGGTGTTAGACATAGTTTGGGAGGCAAATGTACCAAAAGTGAAGATATTTAATGGAGATTAGTGTTAGACCGACTCCCTTAAGAAGTCTTTGAATTTTCGTGGAATCATAACGCAACAACATCAGTAATATCTCGCTTCAGTTTCAACAACATGAAGATTTAAACCAATTGCTTGTTCACTCGCAAGACCGAAAATGCTTTGAGAAAGATACAAGTGGTGGGAATTGAAATTCGCTTCAACAAATCGACTGTGAGTGATCAATTCGGCAAAGTTTGTAGAAGATTTAAAAGAAAAATTCCAAAAAGAACGCGAGGGAGCATTTAGGTGACATGTTGGTGTATTTGGAAACAGAGGAAACTAAATTGTGTTCAATAATGAGAAAGTGATTTTGATGAATTATATTACAATATTCCGATACACTTGGTGGTGGTTAGCAATAAGCCAAAGAAAGCATTCAATGTACTTTCTATGAATGGTTAAAACCCGCTTTATGTTTGGATCGTTTTAGTTGTATAAAAGCTATTTGTATCATTTAGGTTGGAGTACCTAGTACTCTATATTAATCCAAGTTGCTTATCAAAAAAAAATGAAGCGGAGTGTATTGCTCTTAAGTAATACTAGTTTGGTTACCCAATGAACATTCTTCTCCATTATTAAAATTTTGTTGTGCATCATCATTAACCGCAATATATGCATATATGTATGGTATGATCTGATATCTTACAACAAGAACAAATTATATTGTCATTCTTATGATTGTTGAAGCCAAGCATTAGTGAGGGTAATGGATTCTTCAAGAACAACACTATTATCAGGTTTAGAAAGTAATTCCACATGGAAGCAAAGGATCCAATAATAATACTTGATTTCACTAGGAAGGTTTGAGACGCATATTGGATCATAACTTAAAAAATTCATCGAGCTTGCATACTACACTATTGCTTTATTGATGATAACAAATCTTGATTTTGCTCAAATGTCTATACAACTCGATTTTGCTCAAATATTGCTTTATTCGATTATAGAGCATGACGTTCAATTTCAATCCTTTTTCAAAAGACATTTTCTTATTCCACACTTAATTTTGAAGTTTGATGGACTCAACATTTCAAACAAGTTCAAAAGTTTTTTGATGATTGTTTTTCAAACTCAGCAGTTGATATTAAGATTTTAAGAAAATCGGCATTAAAATTATAGCAACTAAGTTCACATTTAATTTTAGTCAAACCCAACTGAAATATTAGCAACATATTGTTTCTGGACAATGCTTTAAAATCAATCCAACCAAAATTCATATTGTTCGATTCATGAGAAAATTGTCATATTAGTTTACCAAATGGAGAAACACAGAACAACAAACATCTACAATATATTGAGTACCACAAATGTTTTAATTTTGGAATTCATTCAATAACATATATTTTGATAAGTGCAAATAGAATAAAATCGTCACTTTATTTTACTTTAGTTTGAACGTATATTAAAATAAATAAGAATCATCACTTTATTTTACTATAGAAAACTCAGAAGCTGCATGCAATTCCACTTTTCTTAAGGCCATGATGGCCAGAAGGGACGCATCATTGGCATAATAGCAAACTTCATTTGTCCAATGTTGCAATGTAATCCATTTTTCTCACCACATGAAAAGAAATAAGGCTTCCACTTGTTTAACACGAATTTGAATCCCTCTCCAACACCTTGTGTGTGATTGGCAAGCATCTTAGCCTTCTTAACATCACACTTCATGAAGGCTCTCCAACTTGAATACACAATACGCTGTGTGGGAAAGTCGTTGCATTTGGAGCATCATACTTGAAAACTACGTATATCCATGCAAATATATATTAGTGAGGAAATTCAAAAGGTTTTATCAAGCGGGAGTGAAAGAAAAACTTACTGAGAGTATCATTGAGGTAAAAGGGCCACTCTTGATAGCCCAATCGGAGTAGTTATAGCCAAACTGCCAATTTGAGAGCCACCAACGATGATGTTCTTGGATTCTTGTTGTGTCTTATTCATTTGATGATTATGGTTTCCAAATCTAGACCACCAATCAGTGTAGTTAAAATTGCCAAAGGAGGGCCAGTCCTTGTTAGCTATAGTAATTGTAAACATTGAAGTGGTTACTATAACAAATAACATGAGAACATGAACACAGTTGGTGGTGGAGGCCATTGTTTCTTAATTAGATGTTTCTAAATAAAACAAAGGAAGTGTTAATTGTTATGATTTTGTTGAAGTTATAGAGGGGTTTATATGGAGGTTTGTGTGAAAGGAAATTAAAGTGTTGTGTGAAATATATTTGTTGTGGAATTACCAAATTATTAGCTTTTAATTAGTCTTGATTTAAGTGGGTTAGAACTTGAAACAAGTTGAATATGTAACATTATAGTTATTGAGAAGGAGAGTAGCACAGTTAAATGTGTTCATAGAATGTCATTTTGGAGGAAAAGGTCAAACGGGGTCGTGTAGCTATAATGAGAGTTGAATTTATGAGGTCAAAGTGTGTGTTACTATTATTGCACATTTAACTGAATCTATTGTGGATATAAGAAATTTCCGTAGAAATTCCATGACTTAGTTTAAAATGTAATACTAGCCTTTGAGTGATGTAATAATGATGGCTTGGTGATGTATTTGTTTGTTTATTGACTGAAGAGAAATATAAAATATGGTAATAAAACAAAACAAAAACTATGATATGAGGACTAAAATTAAATAATTGATCAATGTTAACAAATAATTGAACTATAAGAAAAATTGATGTAGAGGGTAGTTTTCATGTGCTGGGCATTGAGAACTTTTTTCATGGGCTAGATTTTAAATTTGTAAATATTTGAAGCAGGATTTTGGATTCAACTACTTGTAAACTTTTACCGGAAACAAAATAGATGTTATAAAACATGCTCCAATTTTCTTTCTTTCGAATCTTATTTTTTGTAACAAAAATATCGAAATGCCTCTTTTATGCAATTAAGAGCAATACTGATGTATTCACAATGGGTCACATATTTGATACACAGAAAGTTGTAAGACATTTGTGGTCTCCAAGAAGTATCCAAAATGTTGAGTTTTTTCCCCATACCTAACTAGTAGAACTATTCTTGTAACTAGAGCATAAATATAGCATGCTTTTTCATAGTTCCTACACAACAATTAAACCTACTGTGTCCGAATGTATGGATTATGGGGTCAAAATTTAACCGTTCCGATTAAAAATTTCTGATTGAAACATATTCTACCTTAGTCTTACTAATATAAAAAGATGGGTGGCACGTATCGAATAAGTCACACGTCAAAAAGTTTGGCAAATTTTATTAGTTTGGTGTTCATGTCGAATGACTATTATTATATCTTAGAAGACTAAATTCACTCATGACATATGATTTTTTTCAATCTATTCGAGTTTTTCATGCCTTAAAATAACATTTTAATTTTTCCGTAATTTTCTATTTGTTTATTTTTTGGATTACAAGTCCATTATGGCATTTTTTTGTATTAAACAATTTTTGTGTATTTGTCAACGTTATATTTTATCATAATAAAATTAATAGTTTTTTCTTCGTGGATTCGTATTTCCACCTATCGTGTTTGTCGCTTGTAAATTTGTTTCTTTAGGTTTATCGCTTGTTAATCTTTATTGATTTCGCTACGCCACTTACGATTACAAATGTTTTTCTTCCTCGCGACTTAGGGTTTCTACCTTCTAAAATCTCTCCTAATAAAAGAATACACGCTTCTTCTAATATTCTTCGCTGTACATCTCGCAACTTTTGTTTAATATTTTTTTCTTATGTTCTTCCTTTTTATTCTCATTTGTTTGTTGTCACTCTTCATTTTTATCGCACCTCTTGTTGTCTAACCTCTTATCTTTTATGTTTTTTATTTTCACCTTCTAATCTCACCACTCCTCTTTTTTTTTTGTTTCATTATAATGTTTTTGATATTGTTCTGTGTTATGTTTTATGTTTTCTATTTCACTTTTCTAATATGATTTTTGTATATTAAATGAGTATTTTTGTCCAAATATGATTAGTTTTATTGTTATTTTGTAATGTATGAATGACTAAACACAAATTCATATTGTCCGCTCTATATGTATATGTATGAATGACTCAATAAATATCTTAGAAAAACCAAATAAGCTCGTACTTTATGAGAGAAAATGTCTTTGCCTATAACAAGTAGAGAAATGACTTAGGTACATCATAGTAAATAACAAAATTAGACAAGTAACCACCCAAAGTCCGAATAGTTTGAAAGTCAAAGTCGATATGCAAAATTAAAATATAACACATGAAAAGAAGTTTGATCCACATCACACTTTGGGACAAAAGATGTAATTAGGGACCGGAGAAACTAGAAAACCTCAAACTCTAAAAGAAAAGGCAGGCAAGAAAAGTACAAAGTTACAAGTCTTACCGATAACATCGAGTAGACTTGGGGAGAAATTGTATCTAATCGATCTTGGCCCCAAAATTGATCATATGAGAAAGAGCACAATATAGTCATAAAACTCAAAAGGTAAAGATATTTATAATAAAAAATGATGTCAACAATGGCATCGAAGACAAGATATCTATTTTGATGTTTGCTGTCGAGCAAAAGTTCTAGAACTTATAAGCAAGTATTGCATCTTTCCTAAGAAACATTTTTCTAGACAAAAATCAAAGCAGGTCATCTAATAATAAAACAAATTATTTACTAACATTTGACAACTGAACGACCATGATTGAAACTAAAAGAAAAGGATTTTTAGAAATCTAATAAAACCTTATATAAAGGATCTCCTCGATATCAAATCAAGACGCTTTTTGTAAGACAATTTTTAAGACTATATATCATATCCGATAATAATAGTTGACTTGAACGTCAAAGTGTCGAATGTATCATCCCCGCATAATCAACCAAGAAATTAGGACAGGAGAGATCCTCGGGAATAGTTAAAAATCGACTATATTCTCGTCTGAGAAAAAGCTTCCTTATTACCATAAGAACAAGATCACAATTTAGATATCAATTGTTGTAAATGGAACATGTTAAGCTCAAATGATCAATATCAATTTATGTAGAGTTAATGATATTCCTACACCAATTTCATACACTCAACACTATTCATTGTATTTATACGGTGAATAGGGTTGTTTATATATAAATATTTTGCTACTTAAATACCCTTTATCCTCCCCGCCCATATGTTGTTTCGATTTCCCCTTAAATAAAATAAAAATCACAACCCTCAATCCACAAAGATTTCAAATAAGAAAATACCCCGATGTGATTTTTATCACGCATTCTATGAATCTTTATGCGTGGCCTTCATATGTTGGGTGTGTGTAATAATTGACACCTGATTGTTTATAAAAGTCATTGATAACATATAGATTATAACTTTCTCATTTCAATCTCGAGAACTTAGGGTTTGTATCACCAAAATAGGAATGGAGATGACGAAGAGAATACCAATACGATGAAGAAGAATAAATCCAAGCAACCAAAGCAAGTTTAATGAAGCTACCTGCAAATTTAATGCAAGAAATAGTTCAACAAAGATGCATGAAGAAGAAGAGGTAGAGGTTTCGAAAAGTCAAAGGTTTTTTTTCATCGTTCATATCAAATTATCAATGTTTAGATGAATGTTAGGTTTCAATTGTTTTCGCTTCTAATTCATAATAAGGAAATTGTCAACCTTAGTTTCCTCGAATTCAAATTGAGAAATGGACAATGGCTAATACTTTTGTTATGGCTTATGCCATTATGTTATGACTTCTACACTATGTTATGACTTATGCCCTTGTGTAACACTCCAATCTACCCATTTAATATTAATAAAAATCAGAATGCAAAATTTCATCATACCGATGCCACGCTTATTTCCACGAAACATATATTAATCACATTTTATTCGTATACAAAAACTTAAAACATAGATGAACTCGTAGTAAATTAATTCAACCTTCAATCAACTACAATTCACTAATATTTTATTCGACTAAAACAACTTCCACAACAACATGGTACTTCATGAATTGAACTTAAAGGTCAACAACTTAAAGTAATAACAAAAATTAATAAATAACATCAAGTTCATCCCCTGAAAAGTTACGATCGTGAGCAATCTAAACTAACTTGACTAACAACAATTAATTTGTCATTCTTCACTATATTCATGTTACCTAACGAGAGGCAACACCACAACAGTAAGGTGAGATATTGAATAATATAAAAAAAAAGTATGATAATCAATATATTAGACTAGAATCATACAAGTTTCACTTTTCGTACAATAATACAACAACTACTAATAAACAAACCGTAATAGCAACAACAAGGCAATTTCAATCATCAATGTGACACTTAAACTAGACAACTTAATAACAACAACAACTTGTCTCAAACAGCAACTCCCAACAACAACAACTTATGTCGATAACAAACAACAATCAACAAACAACGAATAATAATAACAACAACTTAATATGCAACTTCCTATGCATATGCGGTGTATACCACCTGAGTAGAACTCCTAACTTAAAAATATGTCACCTTATCGAGGCATTCTAAATACAGTATTCAAATCGAGTGCCATTAAGGCCAAGGTAATAAGCCTTCAATCTCAACGTGAAAATATCAAGGCCAACTTAATCATGCAAATGCTATGTAATGCGATAACAACCACAACATCAACTTATTCAACATAACGCAATAACGATAAATGCAAC